>JANPXK010000806.1:0-27329 GCA_024704745.1 Rosa lucieae
TTGATCTCAACATCAAACTCTGAAGTAAGAGTATCCAACGAATTAGCCTTGGTTTTCCTCCTTCTTTGACATTAGGTACCTTAAAGCTGCATGATCAGAATAAACAATAACTTTAGTACCCAATAAATATGAACGAAATTTTCTAAGGCAAAACAACAGCTAAAAGTTCTTTTTCAGTTGTAGAGTAATTGAGTTGAGCATCATTGAGGGTCCTGGACGCATAATAGATTGCATAGGGCTTCTTGTCCTTCCTTTGACCTAGCACGGCCCCACTGCATAATCTGATGCATCACACATTATCTCAAAGGGAAGAGCCAATCCGGTGGAAGCATGATGGGTGCAGATGTCAGAAGTTCCTTCAATGTGTTGAATGCCACCTTGCAGATCCTCTTTGAACTCAAACGCCACTCCTTTTGGAGAAGACATAATGGCCTAGAAATCTTGGAAAAGTCCTTGATGAAGCGGCCTGTAGAACCTGCATGTCCAAGAAAAGAACGGACCTCCCTCACACTTGTGGGGTATGGTAAGTATCTAACAAGATCTACTTTAGTTTAGCCTTATCAACTTCTATTCCATGCTTCGAAACAATATGCCCTAAGACTACCCTTGTTTACACCATAAAGTGACATTTTTTCCCAATTAAGCACAAGGTTAGTCTCTTCACAACGCCTAAGTATAATTCTAAGTTATTTAAGCAATCATCAAAGTCTTTACCAAAAACTGAAAAGTCATCATAAACACTTCAATAATTTTCTCAATAAAATCAGAAAAAATACTTACCATGCATCTTTGAAACGTACCTGGAGCATTGCAAAGTCCAAAAGGCATTCTTCTGTAGGCAAACGTCCCAAAGGGCATGTGAAGGTCGTCTTTCTGATCTCATTAGCAATGGCGATTGGTTGTAACCAAATATCCATCCAAGAAGCAATAAAACCATGGCCAGCTAACCTCTCAAGCATCTGATCAATGAATGGCAAAGGGAAGTGATCCTTCCTAGTAGTGGCGTTTAGCTTCCTATAGTCTATGCAAACTCGATGTCCAGTCACAGTTCTCTGAGGCACTAACTCATTCTCCGCATTCTTCACAACTGTGATCCCAGATTTCTTTGGCACAACTTGAACTGGTGAAACCCACTTAGAGTCTGAGATAGGGTAGATGACGCCACAGTCAAGAAGCTTGATGACTTCTTTCTTTACGACCTCCATCATAGGTGGGTTCAAACGTCTTTGAGCCTCCTAGATGGCTTGGCTCCTTCCTCAAGCAGAATTCGATGCACACAAGTAGTAGGGCTAATTCCCTTGATATCTGCTAAAGTCCACCAATTGCAGTCTTGTGCTTCTGAAGCATCTCCACCAATCTATCCTCTTGAGTTGACGTTAAAGATGATGAAATGATGACAGGTAAAGTTTCGTTTTCTCCCAAGTAAGCATACTTCAAGTGATCTGGTAATTGCTTAAGTTTCCAAAGTAGGTGCCTGAATCACTGAAGGTAAAGGTTTATTAGTAGAGGGAGAAATAAACACAGAAGAAACATTACTAGCTCAAATGGTGTTGCCTCAAGAAAAGCAACATGTTCCATGATATGCATCACTATGATTGAGCCGTGAGCTCCTCCTAGGGATGGTAGTGTCATCCTCATCATTCCAACACCATTAGCAATGGTTGAAACCAAAGTATCTCATTCATCATCTCCATGAATTTCTGCGCAAGTTCATCAAGTATATCAATAGAAAAACATGATGAAAAATCAGACAAGGGATACCTCATTGCTTCAAAGATGTTGAAGCCAACAATTTCACCATCAAATTCCATTGTCAAGTGCCAGAATAAACATCAATTTTGTCCTAGCCGTCCTCATGAAGGGACGACCTAGCAAAAGTGGCGTTGACTTGGGAGAGGGCTCCTCCATCTCTAGGACGTAAAAATCAGCTGGGAAGATTAGCTCACCAACCTGCACAAGTACATCCTCAACTAACCCCTTAGGGTATGCATTAGATCGATCTGCCAATGAATAATAACATTATCATGTTTTAAGCTCACCTAGACCTAGGTTTCATAAACAGAATAAGGCATGACATTTATGAAGCACCTAAGTCTAGCATGGCATTTTCGAATCTACTAGTTCCAATGACACAAGGGATAGAAAAACTCCCTGGATCCTTACACTTTTCTGGCATTCTGCGTTGAAGCACAGCTGAGACATTCTCACTTACCTTTCACCACTTCCTTCTCACGGTTTTGTCTCCTTGTGGTGCAAAGTTCCTTCAAAAATTTGGCATACTTAGGAATTTGCTTAATGGCCTCAAGGAGAGGGATGTTGATTTGCACTTTCTTAAAAGTTTCCAAGATAGCCTTTCGGCCTCATCTTCTTGGACTTAGCATATCTGCTTGGGAAAGGCAAAGGAGAAGAAGTGGATTAGTAATAACCGAATTGAAAGAGTTAGAAACTTGTCCTTTAGGTTTTCGGTTCTGCAGTAGGAGGTGTCACATGAGCCTTAGACGTTGCAGGGTCCTCTCCTCCTCTAAAGTGACGTTAAGCTTTTTGGGAGGCTTAGGAAGGTCTACAAGGGTCTTACCACTCCTTGTAGTCACGGCTTTGGCTTGCTCAAAGTGAGGATTTGGGATGGTGCCACTTGGTAACTTACCTTGCTCATGAAACTTACCCATGAACTCCACCACTTGACTCATTTGCTTCTTCATCTCAGCTACATCTGTGGATATGGCGTTGATTTGGTTCCCATGATTAGTTTGACCTGCAATTAAAGCTTGAGTAGACTTGGTTAGTGCTTTGATCAACTCATCATTAGAAGAAGAAGAAAAGCATTTGAATTAAAATTCGAATTGAAAGGAGTAGGGTTAGGAGGTTGAGGCTTTTGATAAAAGCCTTGAGGACGTGGTTGGAAGCCTTGAGGTGCACTTTGAACGTTCTCATTGTCCTTCCAACGAAAATTAGGGTGATCCCTCCATCCAGGATTGTAAGTATTCGAATATGGATCATTCCTAGGACGTTGGTTTTTACGTGGTTGTTGGAAACCTATGGCGCGTTGACACCTTCTTGTCCTCCACTTTCCATGAGTTGAGGGCATTGGTCAGACACATGCCCTTGCATTGAACACACTCCACACACCATGACTTGTCCATGTGATCCCTGAGACACTATAGAAGTAAGTCTGTTAATTTTATCTTCCAATTGAGCTAAAGTACTTACCTCATGGACCCTTTCACGTGTGGTGGTGGATTTGGGCCTAGAGCTTCCAAATTGTTGTTGATTCAAGGCCCTATTCTCAATAAGGATCATTCCAGCGCAGGCTCCTTTGTCAACAAAAGATCCACCAGAAGCTGCATCTAGCATATCTCTTTCCAATGGTGTGAGACCATCATAAAAACAAGTGAGCAAGGTCTCCTCCTTCATGCCATGTTGAGGGCATTGAGTGATGAGAGACTTGAACCTCTCATAGTATTCTGCGTAGGACTCATCTTGCCCTTGTTGGATGCCACTTATCTTTTTCCTTAACATGATGATGCGAGATGTAGGGAAATACTTTCAAGAAACGCCTTCATCATGTCTCCCCTAAGAAGTAATTCGTCCACTACACTAGGCAACTCATAAAGCCACTGCTTTGCCTTGTAGCCAACGAAAATGGGAAGGCCTTCAGCTTCAAAATATGCTCATCAGCTCCTTGAGGCTTCATGCTAGTGCAGATGAACTGAAATTCCATCAAGTGGTTGTTGGGATCTTCCATAGGGAGTCCATGGAATGTAGGAAGACGATGAAGCAACCCAGACTTCAACTCAAAATCAAGCTGTTAATCCCTCAGCTGCAGCAGGGTAGGTTATGCAGGTTGGCACTCCCCCAGGTGGGATGACGGATGTAGAGAGTTGCCTTATAGTGAGAGCCATTGGTGGTGGTGGTGGGACACTAAAAGTGCACGAGGTGATGGAGGTGGCGTTTGGTGTGGTGATGGATTAACTGAATGTCCGAAGCTTCTGATCCTCCTTCTACTCTATTCCCTTCACTATCTAATTCAAGCTCACGAATTGAAGTGGGTAGAAACTTGAACGTCAAAGATGTCCGGGTTCTGCTTCAACTTCTCAATTCGCTTGATGACGTGAAGGGCGTTCGTGTACTTAGGTGGTTCAGATGATCCAGACATTCATGATCCTGAAATAGAATAAAGTAAAGTTAGTAAGATATAAACAAGACGTGGACCAAGGTACACACATAAAAACGTCACATATATACATGTATAAACCAAAGTCAACGAAAATTATAGTGGTTAGTTACAATCTTTTACAACTCTTCGAAATAATCAACTTTAATAAGAGAATTGTAAGTCAAGGTTTAGACGTGCGGCCCAGAATTCTAAGTGTTAATACAAGTCTCCCCTCCCTAAATCTTTTGGTAACTCTTTTCACACAGAGCCAGGTAGTAGAGGAACGATTTGGCGGAGCTCAGCTCACTTGATTGACAGGGGACGAGACCCTTTGTCAGCACTTCTCGTATCCAATCAACCTAGACACTCTAGCTACTAAGGTGCGCCTACTTGATAAAGGAGGTTTGCTTGACAAGTATTAATAAAAGAACTCTCACCTATTCCGTTATGACTTACTTTCTTCTTACCAAAACCAATTCTCTCGAAAATTGTCTAAGTATATGACTTTAATAAAACATCATGACTATTGTTTTGGACGTGCGGCCAAGTCCTTGTCAACATATTTCTTCGCAAATCCTTTGGGCAACCTTACTGAAATGGCCAGTGCGGGGGAGGACGAGCACAAGAGGTAGAAACCATTTCGGCAATTGCCTTTCTGATTTCAAAACCCGTCATGAACGTTGTCCCCTTCCTAGTCACCATCTCACATAGGCTATACTTACTAGATAAGGGAAAAATTAAGTGCAAGACATTTTTCAAGTGTTAACAAAAGCCGCCCACAACCTTAAGAGACCTAAATTAGGTGCTAATAAGGGGTTAAGGCTAATTCAACAAAAGAGACTTCACCTATTCCATAATAGTTCACAATCCCTTACCAAAATCATACCTTAGTGGCGTTTTCATCACATGAAGACTTTTCAATCCCCGGCAACGGCGCCAAAAATTGATACAGTGCAAAAGCAATCGCCAATTTAAACCCTGAAAAATGTAGTTGTTAGTATAGAATAAGCAGGGATCGTTCAAACCGGGGATTGAGGGTGCTAACATGTGAGAAATAAATCAAAGAAAGAATATCAATATTTACGAAATTATAAGAACATTTACAAGTATAAGCATGCATAAATTTGAACAACAAAAGAAACACAAGAGTTAGGGAGCAACCATACATATCACAAATTAGAGAGCAAGAATGAGAAAACAACAAATTATACAAGTATATATAGCATAGAATTCGAAAGAAAGAAAGAAATTTGAGTTAGAAAAGGTTTTGGAATCCTACTCCTATTTATACACAATTTACAAGTCCATATTATATTAGGAATCCATATACAACAAGGATACTACTTCTATGAGGATTAGGAAGTCAACTACAATTAGAAACAAATTAGAAGCAAAGTCAAATAGGACTCCTAAGTCAAAACTAACTCTAACTACTTTCCCTAAAAATTAGGAGACAATCCCTAAAAAATAGGAACACATAACAAACTCCTAAAAAACCTAAAACTAAAACAAACACATATTTACTATTCACGGAGACACTATTCACGAATTAAAAACATTTTTTTTATTATTTTATTTAACTAGGTTAACATGCTACCTAAAAATCTAAGTTAATTTATTTATTTACACAAACAAGAAAACATAAAGATGGGGGGTTTTTGAAAGATTGAAATCATAAAATTTCCAGAAAATAAACAAAGATTGAAAACGTTTTTATTTACATAGGTGGGAAAAGAAAAACTTTTGGAAAACAATTTCAAGAACCAATCAAGAACAACATATTCATGCATCCCTTAATCTTGTTAATTACCAAGAACACCATCAATCAAGACACAAAGATCAAAGCAACCAATGTCCCTTTTAACTTTCTTTCTTATGTTAACCGAAATAGCAAAGCACTAGACCAATTTATTTCGAAAAGTAGACATCACACAATCAAAGCAACTGCGTTGAAAATCCGTTTTCAAATCATTAAGTTCAAGAAAGAATTGATGAACATGCAAATCCAAGCACTCAAAGCAAGTCAATTCATCACATGCATAATCTGATTTCGACTCAAAGCAAGCCTTTACTACTTATTTTGAATTAAGGTTCACAAAGCATCAACCCTAATTACTAGCAAGTTACATGCAAGTCATACTAATTGTTTGTCAGACTTAGAAAATCGTTGACATGTAATGAAGCATAAAACCAGATTATTATTCTTAATTCGGCAACCAATCAATATCAAGAACACATAAACACATCAATCATGAAAAGAACCATCTAAATTGCATCCAAAAATCAGTTTGTCACATCATAGTTTCGGTTTAAACAACAGAAATTCCAAAGCAGAACTTCTAACTACAGAAAGCCAAAACCGTAAAAATACATGAAAAGATGATGGTGTGGACAACCCTTGATCACGTCCCAAGGTCCAAAGCAGATCCAAGATGGTGCACAAGTGATGATCACGGCTAGGAAGGTGGATGGTTACGGCCTTGCTCCTTGAAGATTGCGAAAACCTGAAAACTAGAGAGAACAAGTGAGAATACGAAATTGTGGAGAATAAAGTGTTCCCCTGGACTTCTAATACACAAGGTATATATAGGAGGACGTCTCAAGGCACTCCCAATTCGTTTCTACTTGGTTTCTCTTAGTTCGTGTTGATTTAGACTTCTTTCTCACAAAACAGATTTCCGGCAGGATTGACCTCAGTCCACTAAAACGGCCATAACTTCCTCTAGAAAATAGCTATTGATGAGCTGTAAAAATTTCTGGAAACTAGACATCCGTAGCTTTCCAACCATATAAAGATCATAATTTCTGAGCTCTGAGCGATTTTTGACACTCCGTTGAAGTTGACTGATCTGCACAGGCAGATTTCCGAATCTGTATTGGATTTGACTTTTAATGCACAAGTTGAGTCCAATTCGGTTTTCCTTCACATCACATGCCTCTCACATGTCTCCCACGCCTATTCTGAAGTAGAAACGTCAAGAACTCCCTAGAACCTTCAAGAATCTCACGGCAATTCCAATCCTTACTCAACTAGAAGTCCAAATTCCACATTGCTTTGTAATTCGTATTACTTGTTGCTTCCTCTTCCATGTGCACGGCATATGACCTTCTTGAGACTTCTAGATGCTTCATGGACATTCCATAGACTTCTCCTAGCTTCCACAGGTCTCCTAGTATGAGTAGGACTCCATATGCAAGTAGGTTTCCTAGTTGAATACAAACTTCTTTTCCGAGATGCTTCTACACTCTTCCGGAACCTTCTTGAGTAATCCTTATCCAACAGGGACTCCTTGTCACACTAGGATTCCTTATCTGAGTAGGATTGAGTTTCCTTGTCCAAGTAGAACTCCTAATTTCCGCAACTTAAGAGTTTGAATCCAAGTCAGCTTCTGATTCCTACTCCAACTAGGATTCCTTTTCCTAGTCAAACTGGGAGAACTTCCATTTCTTCATTTCTTTCCATTTCTGCGCCACTTGTGCATTCCTTGGCCATTTTTGGACCTTGAGACTCCATTTTACCTGAAAAACACTAACTAAGTTAAATTGATCAAGATAAAGGAAATAACTTAGCAAAATATAGGGTTTAAACATTATAAACGTCGCATTTTATGCTCCTATCAGAGGCACATGGTCTGGCTTAGAATATTTCTCTTTGACTTTATCAAATTAAGGTTTTAGACCTTTATCGAACTTTGAAGTCACTATTCATTTATTTGATTTATTATATTTATTTATTTCCTACTCACTTATCAAAAATTCGAGAGGCCTGTAACCCTATGGCACGTCTCTCATACTTAAAGTTACTTAGTGAACTGTTTTCCAAAGTTGGGCTCCGATTGTAAGCCCAAGTTCATAGAGCATTTTAAGTTCTGCTTTTGAAAATATGTTGTTGGGTTGCTATGGTGATTTGCTCAAAGGAAAATGTTTTGTAAACCAACAACCTAAACACAACAAGCCTTGTGGTTTCAGGTTAATGGGTTATCGGGATGTCATTCTTGACATGTTGGTTTCTGATTGGCTCGGGATTGCAGCGCTGGTGGGATTCCACCCATGGGATGCTGTAGAAAACTTAGTATCAGAGCTCTAGGTTCTGAAGTACTTTTGAAATTGTTTTTACAAACTAGCAACCCTTTTCAAATGTTTCAAGTGTCGAAGTTGGTAAAGCAAAACGCTCGGTTATCTTGAACATTTAAAACTATTTTGGCAAAAATATGTTTTCGGTCTGTCTATTTTATTTTACTCTTTTTTGGATGACACTTTCTTGCCTCATTTCATTTGCAAATATTTTTCATTCAAGCTACTTTCGAGTTATTCAAAGAATTATCATTGGATTTGAAGGGTAAAGATACATTTGAGATTCCTTGCAAAATTATTTAGTTTGTCTCTCTATGGTGCTTTAAAGTGTTGTTTAAATTTTAAGGGCTAAATACTAGTTAGTACCCTGTGGTTTAGGTCCAAAATCAATTCAGTCCCTGGACTTCTAATTTCATCAAAAACACCCCTGCACTTTCAATTTTGATCTAATAGGTCTAATTCGTTAATATTCTGTTATGAGTTCAAGTTATAGTTGAATTATTTGTTGAAAAATTATTTATTTTTAATAGTAGGACTCACTCCTAAATTGACTATGCAGACCACCTCGACACCACATCATAAAACATAGGCCATAAATGTGAAACGTTAACAAGTTAAATAACTCAATTGTCGGAAAACTAACAAATTGGACCTATTAGATCAAAATTGAAAGTGCATGGGTGCTTTTGATGAAATTAGAAGTTTAGGGACTGAATTGATTTTGGACCTAAACCACAGGGTAGTAATTTGTATTTAGCCTAAATTTTAATTTGCCAATGCCATCATGATGCTACCCGACCACGAATGCTCTAAAGATAGTAAGTAAGAAAATTGGATAGGTATTGGGTGGAGAATTGGGGTTTGAGCACTAAGGAGTTAGTAAAGTTGTTTGGTGATAGGACCAAAAAGTGTGACAATATTATTGAATATGTGCCCCATTTTAGCCTTATTTCTCCCTTAAGTTTCGTGTTTTGAGTCATTGAGTCATTTTAAGAGTCTTGTAGAGTGTTTGGAGTGAAATAGGCAGAAAACGCAAAATTCATGAAGAATCCTAGCTGGATCAGGATTACTCACCGTCATGCAAATCTGTGGGCCTTAAGATAGAATTTATGGGAGTATTTTTCTGAAATTAAATTGTTTTAATTCTTTTTATTTTCTCTAAAAGAATTTAATTTTCTGCCCTTTATTAAATCAGGTTGACCAAGCAATGAAGAAGGGAAATAAAGCAGAAAAGACGTTTCAATTGAGGAATAAAAGAGAAAGATGTTTCAGCTAGAAAATAAATAAGAGAAAGACGTTTCAGCTTGGAAATTAAAAGAATTGCCCCATTATGAGAGGATTTAAGGCCATAAAGGAGACGTTTCAGCTGGAAAAGCCAACCAATGCTCCCCTATAAATAGGCAATGTCCAGAATAGAATTGGCATCACTTCCCAGCCAAGATCACTTCCCAGCCAAGATAATTCATTGCCTATCACTTCCTGGCCAAAAACCATTCCAAGACTGCCCAATTCACTCCTCAAACCTCCATCTCCTACACGACCGTGACCACCATCCATTCATCAATCTACAAAGCTCTAAGGCGCTGAGTCAAGGACGCTCCACCACCATTGCAGAGACAAGTTCATCACCGTGTTGCTAAGCCGCTGAGGAAAGCTTCAAAGTGTAACTATGACTCTACTTATAATTTTTGTTTCGGTTTTGTGTGTTTCAATTTGTGAGTTGTGTAATTGGAGACATGAAATTTTCAGAATATTTTTATTAATATTTTTGAGATTTTCAGTTTATTATTGAGTTAATTTTGAGAATTCTTTTATGATGCATGTTACAATATTGTGCCCTTTTATGTGTTTAGGTAATTTTCAGAGTTAGGTTCATAAGTTTGCATGCTAGAATAACGGTGAGAGTTCTTGTGTGTTTTCTTAATTTGCCAAGAGTAATTGTTATTTGTTAAGACGCTGAGTTAAACAAGTAGCAATTAGTTCTAACGGGTGGTAAAAATCATGCTTTAATGATTAAATATTCTGGAAAATCATGCTTTAATGATTAAATAATTCTGGAAATTACGTGTTAAATCTGTGTAATGGTTAATTTGCACGTGTGAGTTGATTCGAGGGTTAGATAATACTACTATTAAGAGAATTACGCTGAGTGTTTTCGAAAATTAGTAGTTAGGCTTGCATGGTAGGACTTTTCCGATCCATGCCTACATTAGAACGAATCAGATAAATGGATTGATCCGCTGAGGCTTTTCATTTGAGCTCTTATCTAGGCATTTAAGATGGGCACATTTTTGTAGCATGTTGAAATGGATTTTCTGTTTTTACACTTAATAATTTCCGAGTGGGAGTGGTCTAGGTTACGGAAGTCGATCATTGTAGATAATTTTATTTGTTTTGTTTTTATTTTAAGTAGATTAGAAACCAAATTCAAAACCCCCCATTTTATTCTTTTATTTGTTAATTGACCTTTTTGTGTAGGTGTACCCTACAATCCCCGGACTGAACGATCCCTGCTTATCCTATACTGACAACTACATTTTGCAGGGTTAAATTGTGAGGCTATTTCAGCCGCATCAATTTTTGGCGCCGTTGCCGGGGATTGTAGGGTACACCTACACAAAAAGGTCAATTATGCCTTGATATTGAATATGTGCCAGGGTCAATTTTATGGATATCAATAGTATGTGCCAGGGTCCACCGGCACATACTATTGATATCAATTTTTTCTGGCGCATTTTTTTATGGATGAGGCTATTTCAGCCGCATCAATTTATCCGCTGAGGCTTTTCATTTGAACTAAAATAAAGTGTTATCAATTTTGTTGTATATAGAATGCATGCTAATTTTTGTACTACACTTGTGGAATGGTGACAAATTGCAATTACTGTTAGGCCAAGCTATAATTGTGATTTAGTTTAAGTTTTATGAGTGTTACAAAATTAAGCATGTCTTTTATCATTGTTGTACAATTTGTAGAAGTTGTTTTTTTTAACCATATTGTAAATTGTATGTTTTTCACTTAGATTAAGCATGTTGTAAATTGTATGTTTTTCACTTAGATTAAGCATGTTGTAAATTGAATGTGTTTCACTTAGATTAATATACTTAGGTTGTGAATTTAGCTAAATACTTAATTGTTGTAAGTGTGTAAAATCATATGAGTAGACAAGGGCCCTTTTGTTAATATTGGCCTAAACCCTTCATTAGTACCTTGCTCAGGTCTCTTGAGGTTGAGGGCGGCCTTTATTAGCACTTGGAGAACGGTCTAACACATAAGTTAATTTCCCAGCTGAGTAAGGGGCGCATACGGATGGTGTCTAAGGTTGAGACCCTGGGTGATGGGTTCAATTGGATCTCAGATATACTATAGAATGAGCGTAAACCACTATGTGGGAGTAGCCGATAGGGGCCTAAACCTCAATGAGGGAGTAGCCTCCGTAGTATCATTAAAATGAGTCCTCCCTCTCACTTACCTCTTAATCTGGCCATTCTGCCTTCTGAAACAAAGGAAAGAGACTTATGTCTGGGCGACTATCCCTATATCGTATCTCACCAATAGTAGTGGTTTCTATTGGGGTCGACTTACAACTTGGAATCAATTGAGATATTAGCTATGTTTATAATAAAAAATAAAAATAAATGTTGTGTGACACGCTTAAGGTATATTGGATTAAACATGACTTTGTCGAGGGTAACTATTCTATAGTCCCATTGCACACTGAGGTCCTCTGTTCCAGTACCTAAGTATGTAAATGTAAAAGTAACTTAGAAAGTAGGAAAGACATAATGTTTGTATTCCTAACCTTGTATATGTTACTAACACTTGATTTGGTGAGTCCTTTGTGGAGCACACATTGGAAGAG
This sequence comes from Rosa lucieae, assembly GCA_024704745.1. Classification (NCBI taxonomy): domain Eukaryota; kingdom Viridiplantae; phylum Streptophyta; class Magnoliopsida; order Rosales; family Rosaceae; genus Rosa; species Rosa lucieae. Next base: position 12,091 of record JANPXK010000806.1, read on the forward strand.
ATACCCCTCCAGGAGGCACCCAAGGAATGAGCACGTGTGAACAAGGAGAAGAGTCTAGGCTGAAGGACTATAAATATTAAGTGCTGCATGGGAGGCAACCCATTTCAACCGAAGCTGTGAATGAGCCATCAACGAGAGTTTGAAATTTCTATCCCTTCACTTGCTTAGGTTGAATTGTACTTGTGTCTTTGTTTGTTTGTTTATTTTACCATTCTCTTATTTTCGTAGCCCCCCATATTTAGGGTCTATATACCATATTTCTTGCCTACATTGAGGACAATGTAGATTCTAAGTGTGGGGTAGGTTTACACCTTTATTTTAGTTAGTTTATTTTAGTTTACACCTTTATTGCAGTTTTAAAAAAAAAAAAACTAAAAAATGTTGGTTTTAGAGTCTTTTTGTGTGTTCGAGTCTTAGGATGCCCCTAACGTCTAGGATGAACATGTCTCTGAATTCATGGCTGAAGGTTTTCACAATCAAAATAGGACTTAATTGAATTCTGTGGTTAATCGACATTGTGATACTTGTATGAAGATTTGAGATAGGATTGTAACTTGGTTCATTAAGCATGCTAGGATTAAGTCTGATTCATTTGACCCTAAGTGAGCTGTTGAGCTAAAAAACTTTCTTTTTGAGTGCTTATTGATAAATTCATAATTTCGTGGCTGTATTTGCAAAACCTCATTATTCTTTGAAAATCCAATGATCATGTGCTATAGATTTTAATGGACTACAGAGTACTAGAACTCGGCTGTTGTGACTGTCAAAACTTGTATGCCATAATATGCACTGATCCTGGAAAGGATAGAAGGCATTAGGGTAACCACCATAGCTAAACAAGCATGTGTCCCCAATTGTGCCCGTCGTGGGACTCCTTAGAATGAACCCCTTTGAGCCTACGTTGAAAACCTTTGTTTCATCACCCTCACTACCCTACCATGATAGTACAGGATATCTCTACCCTTGTCTTAGGGACTAGTAGAGCATGACATAGTGTGTAGGGGTGACGATGAAAGACAAGTGTGGGGTGGGGAAAATCTAAGAAAAAAAGAAGAGAAAAAAAAAATTTTGCCAAAAAAAAAAAAAAAGAAGAAAGAAAATGAAAATGAAAAAAGAAAGAAAGAAAAGCGGCAAAATAGAAGAAAAATTGAAAAGAAAACTCTTGGGAAATTGTTGAAGTGTGGTTTTGGACTTTCAAATTTGTAGAAGGCTCAAAGTTGAAAATTATGCCTTTGTCCATTCCCATGTTGGTTAGAGTGAAGGTTTGGCCCCAAAACAATGATATTTGGCCCACAAAAATGATGACATAAGGTGGTCCATATATGCTCTGCTAGGTCCTTAGGATTTTTGTATCCTTAATCTTCATTTCGAAAACCCTAGCTTAGCCCCATTACAACCTGTTTTAAGTGCTGACTTGATCCTTGAGATGGGCAGTCTTTGGTTAGTGGAGTCAGGTACGCAGTAGAGCTTATGGTTTAGGTCCATTTGTGCACTTAGTCATTTCATGAGGTCTTTAATAATTCTTCACAAAATGCGTTTATTGATGAAATATGCAAGCTGTTTGTTGCCTTACAATTTATTCTCTTGCATATACTTGAGAGTGAAGCTTTTACGCATAGCCATTTCTGAGAGAAAAATCGAGAGTATGCCCTGTGAGTTTGGATTGGACTTGTTCGAAACATGCTATCATTCATTGTATAACATAAGTTCTCCATATCTTGCTTAGTCATATGAATGTCACAGGTTTATTAACCATGGAATTATCTATGCAATTTTGATTAAGTGTTTAATGTGAAAGCCATGAGTTTGGAGTCTCTGAGACAACAGTTAGGAGCAATAGAGTCATTTACTTATTTTTTGTCGAGTTGTTGTTTTGTTTTGCTAAGGGACTAGCAAAAGCTAAGTGTGGGGTATTTGATAGGACCAAAAAGTGTGACAATATTATTGAATATGTGCCCCATTTTAGCCTTATTTCTCCCTTAAGTTTCGTGTTTTGAGTCATTGAGTCATTTTAAGAGTCTTGTAGAGTGTTTGGAGTGAAATAGGCAGAAAACGCAAAATTCATGAAGAATCCTAGTTGGATAAGGATTACTCACCGTCATGCAAATCTGTGGGCCTTAAGATAGAATTTATGGGAGTATTTTTCTGAAATTAAATTGTTTTAATTCTTTTTATTTTCTCTAAAAGAATTTAATTTTCTGCTCTTTATTAAATCAGGTTGACCAAGCAATGAAGAAGGGAAATAAAGCAGAAAAGACGTTTCAATTGAGGAATAAAAGAGAAAGATGTTTCAGCTAGAAAATAAATAAGAGAAAGACGTTTCAGCTGATGTCGCTCTTGGGAAGCGACCAATTTAACCCTGAAATTATCGTTAGTAGTATAAAGTAAATAGGGATCGTTCTATTCCGGGGATTGAGGGTACACCTGTCATTGCCGGTGATGGATGATGTGCACGGCTTGACCTCTTCTTCCTTGGCCTTGCTTGAACTTCGTGGTTGCCCTAGAGGATGGAGAAGAACACGGCTAAACTAGAGAGAGTTTCTGATTTTTTTCTCAAAGTGTATGAACGTAAAAGTGGGAACTAGGAACTCCAAAACGTTGAGAAAGGGGAAGAATATATAGGGGACGGCCCCTAGGTCTCCAAACCGTCCAAAACCCTTGAAAAGCTCATGGCAATCTCTTGCTTCCTCCACATAATTTTCTCCAATGATCTCTTGCCACATAAGCCCTATGAGGTGGTGCAACCAATCACAAAATTCCAATATTAATTCCCTAAATAATTCTTTCCGAAATAAAGAGATAATTTCTGATTTTATGCTTCCAAATTCGGCCAAAACTCTTTAGGGAATATAGGAATGAATCTAGACTTCTTTTGAGCTTTTCTTGGTCTCCACCTTTATCTTCTTTCCTTACAAATCTCTAGGGAAAAATCTCTTGCCGAAATATCTAGGGTTTCATCTTTAATTCACGGCTCATTCCTTCTTTTCCTCTGGCTTGGACGGCAAAAGATATTCTAGGGTTTATCTCTTGATGTTTTCCATAAAAATAGCCCTAGAAAATCTCCCTAGAAATCTCCTCTTAATTTCTGATTTTTGGACGCCACCTTTTCCTCTCCCTTGTTTTCACGGCAAAATATCTTTAGGGCTAGGGTTTGCGTCACAAACCCTAGTTCCATGGGCTTTGGTGGGCTTTTATCCAATTAGCTGAAAATCCAACAAGTCTTGAGAGTTTTTGGGCCTCCATGCGTCACTTCTATGCCATGTCATCTTCCAACGTCACAACACTTTATTTTTCCATTTCTTTTCATAGTAACGTTGGAAACTTCATTGGTGGGCTTTCCTCCTTTCCGCAGGGTTTCCTGGTTGGACCAGGAAAACTTCTTTTCTTCATTTCTGCTCATTTCTGGGCTCATTGTTCTCATCTTTGCTCCCCTTGGTGATCGCAAGCTCCTCTTTCCATTTGTGAGTTCATTTCCACTTTCTAGCTCGGAGGTCCTGAAAATAGAAACTAGTAAGAAAAATAGAAACTTTCCTAAAATGAAAAAATGGCAACTTTCCTAAACTGAAAATGGGAAACTTTCTAAAAATGAAAAATAGAAACTACAAAATAGAAACTTTCTACAAATAGGAACTTTCCCAATCAAAGAATGGAAACTTTCCTAAACAGGGTTTTATTAAGGAAATAACGCAGAAAATGTAGGGAAAAACAAGTAAAACGTCGCATTAAAATGCTCCTATCATCAGCTTGGAAATTAAAAGAATTGCCCCATTATGAGAGGATTTAAGGCCATAAAGGAGACGTTTCAGCTGGAAAAGCCAACCAATGCTCCCCTATAAATAGGCAATGTCCAGAATAGAATTGGCATCACTTCCCAGCCAAGATCACTTCCCAGCCAAGATAATTCATTGCCTATCACTTCCTGGCCAAAAACCATTCCAAGACTGCCCAATTCACTCCTCAAACCTCCATCTCCTACAAGACCGTGACCACCATCCATTCATCAATCTACAAAGCTCTAAGGCGCTGAGTCAAGGACGCTCCACCACCATTGCAGAGACAAGTTCATCACCGTGTTGCTAAGCCGCTGAGGAAAGCTTCAAAGTGTAACTATGACTCTACTTATAATTTTTGTTTCGGTTTTGTGTGTTTCAATTTGTGAGTTGTGTAATTGGAGACATGAAATTTTCAGAATATTTTTTTATATATTTTGAGATTTTCAGTTTATTATTGAGTTAATTTTGAGAATTCTTTTATGATGCATGTTACAATATTGTGCCCTTTATGTGTTTAGGTAATTTCAGAGTTAGGTTCATAAGTTGCATGCTAGAATAACGGTGAGAGTTCTTGTGTGTTTTCTTAATTTGCAAGAGTAATTGTTATTTGTTAAGACGCTGAGTTAAACAAGTAGCAATTAGTTCTAACGGGTGGTAAAAATCATGCTTTAATGATTAAATAATTCTGGAAATTACGTGTTAAATTCTATGTGTAATGGTTAATTTGCACGTGTGAGTTGATTCGGGGTTAGTTAGATAATCTACTAGTTAAGAGAATTACGCTGAGTGTTTTCGAAAATTAGTAGTATTAGGCTTGGTAAGGACTTTTCCGATCCATGCCTACATTCGAAAACCGCAGGTGACTTATCCACAAAAGCTCCTCCAGCTGCAGCATCAAGCATTTGCCTTTCCAAGGGTAAGAGTCCTTCATAGAAGCATGTAAGTGGCGTCTCATCCTTCATCTGATGTTGAGGGCATTGTGCAAGTAGGGAGTTGAACCTCTCATAGTAAGCAGAATAGGACTCATCATGGGCTTGCTCAATTCCACTGAGCTTCTTCCTGAGTGTGATGACCTTTGAAGCTGGGAAGTATTTTTCCAAGAAGGCCTTCCTCATAGTTTCCCATGAAGTAATACGTCCAGCAGGAATCTCATATAGCCAATCTTTGGCTCTGTCAGCTAAGGAGAATGGAAATGCCTTCATCTTCAGAATGCTCTCATCTGCCCCTTGTGGTTGCATGTTTGTACACACAGACTGAAATTCTCTGATATGCTTGTTAGCATCCTCCATATTAAGGCCATGAAAAATAGGGAGCTTGTGCAACAAACCACTCTTAAGCTCAAACTCTGCTTGTCTTCCAGCTGCAGGGGCAGGGTATACTATGCCTGTAGGGGGTCCTCCTTCAACAGTTGCTGTGGAGAGTTCCCTAATAGATGCCATTCTCTCTTCTTGGACTTCTTCAGGTGGTGGTGAAGGTGGTGGTGTAGAGTTGGACGAAACCACAGGTGAAGGTGATCGTGAAGGAGGAGATGGAGATGGTGTAGGTGATGTAGACTCCTCAGAACAGTAGGTCCTCTTCCCTTGCTCGTTGAATGTGTACTCTCTGTATGTTGAAGGAGAAGGACTTGTGAACTCAAGGAGTGAAGGACCTTTCAAACGAGCGAGCCTTGCTTCAATTTCCTTTATTTTGGAGGGTCCAAAAGGCTCGGTCATTCATAGGAATCCTGAACATCATTAAAATTTAAAGAAATTAGTAAAGTATAAAGTAAGTTAATTACAAATTAGTGATTTATACATCAACTTTACTATTCACGAGTCACTATTCAGAAGTTACTATTCACGACTTTACTATTTATGATTTATACAAGTATAAAAAGAAGTATAAATTACAAACTATCCACAATCTTTTCACAAATAAACCACGTAAGAAGTTTATACAAGTATAGAATGTACAAAACACACAATTTACAAGTGGAGGTTATGTTCAAGTGTAATATTATCTTTGCAAATTAAGTTAATATCGCAATTGATTACAAGTTGTAAGTCGAGCCCAATAGAAACTACTACTATTGGTGAGATACGATCTAGGGATAGTCGCCTAGACATAAGTCACTTTCCTTTGTTTCAGAAGGCTAGATGGCCAGATTAAGAGGTAAGTGAGAGAGAGGACTCATTTTGGTGACACTACGGAGGCTACTCCCTCATTGAGGTTTGGGCCCCTATTGGCTACTCCCACATTGTGGTTTAGGCACAGTCTATAGTATCTCTGAGATCCAATTTAACCCATCACCCAGGGTCTCAACCTAAGACACCACCTATATGCCCCTTACTCAGCTTGGAAAGAACCCATGTGTTAGACAGTTCTCCAAATGCTAATAAAAGCCGCCCTCAACCTCATAAGACCTTAGAAAGGCACTAATGAAGGGTTAAGGCCAATATTAACAAAAGGGCCCTTATCTACTCATACGATTTTACACACTTATAACAATCAAGAATTTAACGACATTTATAATTAATTCTTTACATTTCTTTTGTTTAACCAGATTAGACACATTTTATACAAAAACTTTCAAACAACAAACAAAACGTCAAATTTTTTTTTTTTTTTTTTCTTTTTCTTTTTTTTTTACGAAACTACTTACAAATATTTCCATTCCTTCCTTTTCTTTACAATTATTTTCAACACTTAGGTACGGGAACAGGGAGTCTCGATGTGCAATGGGACTGAAACAGCTACCCTTCTAAAGACTATGTTTAATCCAATTACCTTAGTGAATCACAATATTTTCATTTGTTATATATCATTGATATCAAATTAAATTCCAAGCGGTAAATCAAGTGGACGTGCGGCCCAAGTATAGTCGTCTAGACACAAAGTCCCTCCTACATCCTTTGGGCAACCTTACTGAAATGGCCAGGTAGGGGAGGACGAACACGAGAGACAAAATCCATTTTGGCATGAGCTAAGCCCATTTGTAAGCACTTCTGGATTCAAAAACCGTCATGATCGTTGTCCCCTTCCTAGACACCATCCCACATAGGCTATACTTACTTGGATGAAAAAGGTCCTAAGTGTGAAGACAGTTCAATGAATGTTAATAAAGGCCGCCCTCAACCTTAAGGGACCTGAACTAGGTACCAATAAGGGGTTTAGGCCAATATTAATAAACACGACTTCACCTATTCCTTCTTTAATTTACAACCAACAATTAAACTTGTGTTCAATAATATAAATAACAACCTAAGTAATTAATTAACTAATTAACTAACAATTAAGAGAATTACAAACAATTAACAAGTAATTTTTTTTTTTTTTTCGAACACACATAAACAAAACAATATTCACAATATGACAAATTTTTTCAATCCCCGGCAACGGCGCCAAAAATTGATGTCGCTCTTGGGAAGCGATCATTTAACCCTGAAATGTATCGTTAGTAGTATAAAGTAAATAGGGATCGTTCTATTCCGGGGATTGAGGGTACACCTGTCATTGTAAACAAAAACAATTAAAATTAAAACAAAGTATAATATTTACAAAATATAACAAAATATACATATTTACGAAAAAGGGGGGATTTTTGGTTTTTGGTTTTCTTTTCGAAAATAAAACTAAGCTAACAAAATAATTAAAATGCAAAAACATAAAAACACAAATGGGATGTGAGAACAAGGATCAAAGTCGAAACTATGATTAAAATCAATTCAAGTTCATCATTGTTCATCATAGTCATGCAAGAGGAGTTGATCATGTGAAACGTTCAAAGCAAACAATTTCCCATATTTTACTTTCAATGCTAATTAACCTAACGAAAGCACCTAGATTAATCCTATCAAACATGCATCAAACCCTAGAAAGCTAGTCAATCATGTCATGTTTAACGCATTAAGACCTAGAAAGGCTATCAACTCAAATGTGCAACTTAGTATGAAAAAGTCCACCTAATTGCAATCTTCTTTGATTAAATTCGGTTTTTGTACAAAACCTTTACTACTTTGATTCAAGAACACAAAACCAAAAAGTTGATTCATGTTCTAATTCGTAGCACCATTCACAAAACCCTAAATGTTTCGAACCATTCAAGATTATCATACAAAAGATTTCTATCATGCAAATTTAATCAAACACTCACACAAAAGCAACCATAAATCGCAATATATGAATCTGAAAATTAACAATTAATCATAAAATTTCAGAAAACAATACTTGTTCAAACATATGTCAACTAAGGCAAACCAACGAAAATTACAAAGCAAAGGTTACAAGGAGAATCGGATTACACCGTGGAAGATGAGATGAATGAAGTGATGAATGGTCTCTTGAATTTCGAAAGCAATCTTCAAGGATGGTGATGGATGATGTGCACGGCTTCCTCTTCTTCCTTGGCCTTGCTTGAACTTCGTGGTTGCCCTAGAGGATGGAGAAGAACACGGCTAACTAGAGAGAGTTTTCTGATTTTTCTCAAAGTGTAAACGTAAAAGTGGGAACTAGGAACTCCAACGTTGAGAAAGGGGAGAATATATAGGGGACGGCCCCTAGGTCTCCAACCGTCCAAAACCCTAAAAGCTCACGGCAATCTTGCTTCCTCCACATAATTTCCTCCAATGATCTTGCCACATAAGCCCTATGAGGTGGTGCAACCAATCACAAAATTCCAATATTAATTCCCTAAATAATTCTTGCCGAAATAAAGAGATAATTTCTGATTTTATGCTTCAAATTCGGCCAAAACTCTTTAGGGAATGTAGGAATGTATCTAGACTTCTTTTGAGCTTTTCTTGGTCTCCACCTTTATCTTCTTTCCTTAAAATCTCTAGGGAAAATCTCTTGCCGAAATATCTAGGGTTTCATCTTTAATTCACGGCTCATTCCTTCTTTTCCTCTTGGCTTGGACGGCAAAAATATTCTAGGGTTTATCTCTTGATGTATTTCCATAAAAATAGCCCTAGAAAATCTCCCTAGAAAATCTCCTTTAATTTCTGATTTTTGGACGCCACCTTTTTCTCTTGTGTTCACGGCAAACAATCTTTAGGGCTAGGGTTTGCGTCACAAACCCTAGTTCCATGGGCTTTGTGGGCTTTTATCCAATTAGCCGAAAATCCAACAAGTCTTGAGAGTTTTGGGCCTCCATGCGTCACTTCTATGCCATGTCATCTTCCAACGTCACAACACTTTATTTTTCCATTTCTTTTTCATAGTAACGTTGGAAACTTCATTGGTGGGCTTTCCTCCTTTCCGCAGGGTTTCCTGGTTGGACCAGGAAAACTTCTTTTCTTCATTTCTGCTCATTTCTGTGGCTCATTGTTCTTCATCTTTGCTCCCCTTGGTGATCGCAAGCTCCTCTTTCCATTTGTGAGTTCATTTCCACTTTCTAGCTCGGAGGTCCTGAAAATAGAAACTAGTAAGAAAAATAGAAACTTTCCTAAAATGAAAAATGGCAACTTTCCTAAACTGAAAATGGGAAACTTTCTAAAAATGAAAAATAGAAACTACAAAATAGAAACTTTCTACAAATAGGAACTTTCCCAATCAAAGAATGGAAACTTTCCTAAACAGGGTTTTATTAAGGAAATAACGCAGAAAATGTAGGGAAAAACAAGTAAAACGTCGCATTAAAATGCTCCTATCATCAGCTTGGAAATTAAAAGAATTGCCCCATTATGAGAGGATTTAAGGCCATAAAGGAGACGTTTCAGCTGGAAAAGCCAACCAATGCTCCCCTATAAATAGGCAATGTCCAGAATAGAATTGGCATCACTTCCCAGCCAAGATCACTTCCCAGCCAAGATAATTCATTGCCTATCACTTCCTGGCCAAAAACCATTCCAAGACTGCCCAATTCACTCCTCAAACCTCCATCTCCTACAAGACCGTGACCACCATCCATTCATCAATCTACAAAGCTCTAAGGCGCTGAGTCAAGGACGCTCCACCACCATTGCAGAGACAAGTTCATCACCGTGTTGCTAAGCCGCTGAGGAAAGCTTCAAAGTGTAACTATGACTCTACTTATAATTTTTGTTTCGGTTTTGTGTGTTTCAATTTGTGAGTTGTGTAATTGGAGACATGAAATTTTCAGAATATTTTTATTAATATTTTGAGATTTTCAGTTTATTATTGAGTTAATTTTGAATTCTTTTATGATGCATGTTACAATATTGTGCCCTTTTATGTGTTTAGGTAATTTTCAGAGTTAGGTTCATAAGTTTGCATGCTAGAATAACGGTGAGAGTTCTTGTGTGTTTTCTTAATTTGCCAAGAGTAATTGTTATTTGTTAAGACGCTGAGTTAAACAAGTAGCAATTAGTTCTAACGGGTGGTAAAAATCATGCTTTAATGATTAAATAATTGGAAATTACGTGTTAAATTCTATGTGTAATGGTTAATTTGCACGTGTGAGTTGATTCGAGGGTTAGATAATCTACTAGTTAAGAGAATTACGCTGAGTGTTTTCGAAAATTAGTAGTATTAGGCTTGGTAAGGACTTTTCCGATCCATGCCTACATTAGAACGAATCAGATAAATGGATTGATCCGCTGAGGCTTTTCATTTGAGCTCTTATCTAGGCTTTAAGATGGGCACATTTTTGTAGCATGTTGAAATGGATTTTCTGTTTTTACACTTAATAATTTCCGAGTGGGAGTGGTCTAGGTTAGGAAGTCGATCATTGTAGATAATTTTATTTGTTTTGTTTTTATTTTAAGTAGATTAGAAACCAAATTCAAAACCCCCCATTTTATTCTTTATTTGTTAATTGACCTTTTTGTGTAGGTGTACCCTACAATCCCCGGACTGAACGATCCCTGCTTATCCTATACTGACAACTACATTTTGCAGGGTTAAATTGTGAGGCTATTTCAGCCGCATCATTTGGATGAATTGGTACATGAAAAGGGTAAGCTAGAGACAAAGTAGAAGAAGGGATATATACTAGCATGCTAGTGTTATAGAATAAATTTTATTGATGGATTGAGGTTGCTATTGTACTACATATATTGTTGCACGTATGGAAAAATATAAAGTATTTTATGGATCAAGGTGAAAATTAGAGTGAATGAGCCCTATATAGTCATTTGGATGAGTGGTGTCATAGTTTCACTTGATTTCCCCTCCTTACTCACGAGTGATGGCCCGACAGAAGTAGTCCCCCATTGACGCTCTACGGAAAGAAGATGCAACTTTATAGTATGGTAGACACCTCTCACGTATTTCCCAAGTAGTGGACTAATGGGGAAACTTATAATGGCAACACAAATATTAAATTGAGTACTGCTTGAGTTGGTATCTCCCCATTTTTGTTGTTAATCGAGGAACAACTAGTAGAGTCCTAAAAACTATTCTTGGGCTGCCATTGGTCTGCAAAGAGTTGAGAAATTATGTTCCCTATAATCAGAGGAATTATTGAGAAAATAAATGATTGCAGTACAACAATGTACTTGGAAATTTTAGGACATTTCGGGATCACAAGATCACACCGTTGTATTGGTGTTTGGTAGGATCACCAAATGTTTCTAAATGTGATCAAGAAAGGATCTTTAAAGGATTATAACTTTAGCAGCCAGTTTTCTTTATTTCAAGGAATCTCCAGTTTTCTTTATTTCAAGGAATCTTTGATTACTTAGAGGTCAATAAGGCTACAAATTTGAGAAATTGGACAAGTTGGTAGTACACTCTTGGAAGACATAACTTTGATCAAGTGGTTAGGATGAAGCTTAAATGGGACGTCAAGGAGTAATTGAGAATTGGAAATTTGAATTAATACCTCGTTCTATAGAGGTGTGGAGAAAGGCGACCATCGTAACATGTAGAATTACATATTGTGACATCGTCATGGAGGAAAGCAAAAGTATGAACGTAATTACGCGTAATTAGCAAAAATAATAAGTCCACTATTAGGACAATCGTTCCAAAGGTTTTGCTACCTTAAAGGATTGAAGTTCGATTTAGTTCTTTCTTAGTGACGATGATTGGCGTGGACGAGCCAAAGGCTCAGTTCGATACCCTAGTGCGGAATTTGTTCAAAGAGGTACATCATAATTAGGAGCCTATGTGGCGACCCGGATGGGTATACCACAGCGCCGTAATATTAAGCCAATAGGAGCTTGATACGTAGTAGACTTACCGTAGACCTAGCAACTTAATTCTACAAGGCCTTTTGAAAATGCAAATTCTAGAAAATAGGAGACCAAGAAAAGCTTTTAAGGAAGGACTTTAAATCAACAACCCAACATTCAAATTAACAAGTCTGAAAATGCTAAAAAAAAAAGTGGGCAAGTGCCCTGTGACGCTTAGGGCTTACATCATAACCGAAGTGAAAGGAGTTCAACAATAACAATAATACAAAGAGGTGAGGCGCGCTCCCAAGTAGGCGGACCTCACAAGTTCAACATTGAAAGAAAAGCGAGTAAATTGATAGAATACCAAGGGAAGAACTTCAAGCGACTCGGCCAACAACCCACTTCTAATCCAAATCGTCCATAATGACCTCGTCGTAACCTAAAATGTAGGGCTGAGCATTTCGTCCTTGCTAGCCCAATAGGCGGCACCCAACCTTAGTTAGGTTTGAAAACTAATAGGTAAAACATAACTATTAGAATATAGATTGCACACATTGTAAAATAAAGTAAAACAAATGCAAACAAAAACAATCATTGTTATTTCGTTTCAGGAAATCATATGCGCATGCTTCACACAACTGGAGCTTCGAGATACTTACCTGCCGACTAAACTAAAATAAATTGGTGACCGACCTGCTTCGTCATCCTTCGAGAACCAGCCAACTACTCTGTAGTCCCTATGATTACAAGTAGCGAAAGTGTCCATTTCCTGGCCTGAGTCTCCTATGACTGGTTCACTGTCTGTACTCACCTTTCCTCGACAAACATAGGATCACAGCCCCATCCGGAGGTTCACGGTTATCAACACCGTGGGATCCCTAGGAATCAACACGTCTAGGTCCCATTCACTTTCAGGTCACAAGCACAAACATTCAAAGGGTACAGTAACTCAACATGGAAGTCTAGCCTCGGTTTTTGCAATCAACAATTATCAGTTATGAAAACACAGGTATCACGAGGCATCGACTAATGAACAACAAAAACATACTTGCAGGCAACATAGTTTATACTAGAGCATTCCACATATATCGAAAAGTCTCTAACAAGAAAGGGGCAGCTCACCCTACCTGGAAAATGCCGGCGTACTCCCACTTTGATGTTTTTCGCTTAAGCTTCCTTAACGATCGTGTTTCCTGAACCATTACTTAGATTGTAAGCAATTATCCAGGTAAACATCATGATCAACTTTAAGTAATCGCGCACACTAAATCCTTTTTATTTCAATGAGGCCATTAATTATTTCTTTCTAACCTTTACCAATTTGGGAAACTAACTTCTTTCTTAAAAAGGAAAAACGTCATTATCGCTCCTCTAAACTATCGCCAACCCGAGCGACCAAAGTTGAGTCGATCCTCGTTTTAGTGAGGTCGGTCAACCTTGGTCAACTCGGGAGTTGACTTTTGACTTTTGACTTTTGACTTTTGACCAATATTCCTTTAGTTACCATTATTCTTATCTAATTAAAAATAAATAAGTAAATAATTATAATAAGTCACTTTCACTTTTTACTCAATTACTCATCCTTTTTCACCCTTTTAACTTTTACCATGATTTTTACCTCCACACTTTCACTTTTACCTTTGTACCAAATTTACCTTTACTTTCATCTTCTTCACTTTTTACACTTTACCACAGTAAAAACTCATTTAATCCAACTTTTACCATTTTCTTCATTTTTCTTTCTCTTCCAAAATAAAACCTTTCTTTTCTTCTTCCTTTTCTTTTTCTTTTGGCCGAAATTACACAACAAAATCACCAAAATCTTCAACACCAATTTCCATTCCTTTGAAAACTAAACCAATAAAATCCTACTAATTGAACCATCCTCAAATCTCTATTTTTCACAATTTTTCCAACAACAACAATAGCTCAACAAAATCAAAATCAACCAAATAAATTCCAAAATTCTAGGGTTTGTCCAAAACCCTTTCCTTACCCTTTCTTCTTCAAAACTCACGGCCTAATCCTCCTCCTTGGCCTTCTTCACCTACAAATCCGTCCAACATCAATGTCACAAAACCAAAACTCGAAAACAAAGTTGCATGGATAGATCCTTACCACAAATCCTTGCCAAACCCGTAGCCTAGCCTCTTGGTTTAGGGAAAATCGGATTCATGCAAATAAATCACAAATCAAAATCAAAAACTCGGATTTAGGAAGAAATAGGTGTAGATCGGATGAATAGAGGCCAGATTAGGATGAAGATTACCTTGATTTGAGCTTGGAAGAAGAAATCACAAAATCCCAATTTTAGCTTCGGGTTCTAGGGGTTTTTGGAGGGTTAAATGGCTAAATTTCTTGATTTTGGTTGGAGAAATGGAAAGAGGGGAGCAAGAGGAGAAAATCTAGAAATTTTGTTTGAGATCCAGGTTTCGGCGACGGCGGCAGACGAAGGTGGTGTGGCGGCGGTGATTTCCGGCTAGAGGGTAGAGAGAGAAGCTCTTGGGTAGATAGAGAGAGGAAGGGGAGAAATGAGGAAGAGGCTAGGGTTTGGAGAGAGTGTTTTGCTTTTATACCTCTCCCTAATTTTAATTGTGAAAAGTCTAATTTGCCCCTCCTTTTGGATCAAGTGGGCTTGGGCTGGTCCATTTTCAATTTTCTCTTACTTCCCTTAAGCCCACTCCGAAAATAACATCTTTACACATCCTTATTTCTTCCGACACTTCAACGAATCATTTCGGGAAAATTTTACAGGCTTGTGCTAAGCCTCGATACTTTAAAAATAGTTTTCTAGACCCAAATTGGATTTTTTTCTAAATTCTTAATCTTTTAAAATGGCCTCAAAGTCTTAACCTAAGTGCGAATATTTGTGTACCTTACGAATACGTAGTTTCATATGTTATATGAAAAATTAAAATAAACAAGAAAAGTATGGGAGTCTACATCCTAGGCGCGAACCTTTGCAAGACTTGAATCGAAAGAAGAAATCGTAAGTCAAGACTAGTTCTACATGATCGCTGTATCTTCTAGCTTCACCTGGAGAGGATCCACTACATCGAGATTGAGGCACAAGGAGGAGAAAAGACAAACACGAGTAATTTAGGTGACATTTCACATTTTCCTCATAACTCGCGCGTTCGATTTTCGAGACAAGGACTTCGAAACACGTTTTCGACACCAAGAGTTTACATTAACAACTCTATATCCTTGGTTCTAATTACAAAAAGCTGATTTCTGCCTCTTGCCTTAGTCAAAATGTTTCTCTCTCAAGTCAAGAAACTGGTACCTCAAACATCAATTTTTGTTTTTTTATTGAGGTGTTTCATTTTTCACGATCTGATAATTTCAAGTTTTCCAAAATTCTGCAGCCTAGAATTTGAACAGCAACTCATACCATCTTCAAGGTTTT
>JANPXK010000807.1:0-65788 GCA_024704745.1 Rosa lucieae
TCACGTGCTGCCAGCTGCCTCTTTCTTATCACTTTCCAACTCTCTCTCTCTCTCTTCGAACACACACAGCTCATTATATATCACACTCACCCAGGAGGAGATACCAACAATAGCCGAAACTACCAAAATAGAGGCAGCCCCTTTGGGCTGCTATCTCTCCTCATTTTCCTCCATTTTTCCTCTTTAATTTCTTTCTATTTTATTTTGAGATTTGAAGGACTACTCACACAAAGGTTCAAGGATCTATCAAAGGGCTCAACCTCTATAAGATTCACTATTTGGGTATTTTGTGGGAGTTGTAATTTAAGGCTAGTCATGCTAGCTTTTTAGCTATTTGTGACTATCCTTATTTTCTCCCACACTTCTCTACTCTTTGATATTTGAATTTTGTAATCTTGATGTCTATGCTTATGGGTTGTGAATAATTTCCTTGTTGGGGTTAGAGTTGTGTGCCCTAACCCAAATTTTGTGTAAAAGAAATTGTTTCGCTGCTAAAGAAATTCTCTCTCTCTCTAGGTGGTAACTCTTTCAGTGATTAATGAATGGTAACATAATTTTTTTTTTTATCAAAAAGACTATCAATATGACTATTCATGGACTTGGTGTAATTGTGTACTGCAGTCTTAAAACATACCTGAAACGGTTTCATTCGAAATTACACCTATTTTGATGGAAATTGAAGTGAGGAGTTCGGGAATCACTTCCTTCATTTCTTTCCACATAGAAATTCATAATTTATTTAGAATGCCAAATAATGTAATTCATGTTTAGGAATTACAAATTTCTCATTTTCATTTAAATTCCACATTTTTTTCCTTCTTCCAAACACACCGTAAAGAAATTGTTCTGTTACTAAAGAAACTCTCTCTTTCTCTCTCTCTCTACCCCTCCCTCCCTCCCTCCCACATTGGTTTGCGCCTTAGACATGTGTTGTTTTGGTGTTTAGTCTTTGTTATTATGTATAATTTTTCACACGAGTTTCATTTTGGGGCATTGATAAATGAGGTCATATGATTTTATGTTAAGTTAAATTAGGTTATGCAATATGAGGTCCAGTGGAGTGTGTGAAATCACTCATTCTTGCCAGCGGTGCCAACAAAATCGTTTTTCCAAACATGTGAATATAACAAGGTTGCTCATGATTTATTAATCTAGCCAAGTTCATGTTTATGAAATGAAACAATGTATTGTATTGAAATCGGCCCGGGGTGACTTACGAAATCGGCCCGGATTGATTTAGATGGTAGTAACCATTTCATTGATTAATGAGTGATAAAAAAAAAAAAAAGACTATCAACATTATTGTTCAGAGATCCATATTGTTCATGGACTTGGTGTAATTGTGTACTATAGAACTAGTAACACAACAAGCAACCAATTTGGCCAGTGGCGGAGCTACTATGAAGTTGACAAGTGCCATGGTACCCATTGATAATTTTGATGTTCTCTATGTTTAGTAGTAATTTAGGCCAGTAGTCGTTATGTTAAATGTGTAAGCAATTCTAGAATGGATATTATTTCTAGGGATCTGTTTTCCGGTTAGACCGAATACCAAAAGCAGGTTTTGCTTCGAAAAAACTCTCGCTGGTGCATGTAATATAATGACAGTGACTCATTGAAGCCGTGAATAGACACACACACACTACCGAACCCAACCCCCCCCCCCCCCCCAACCAAAAAAAAAAAAGGAATTTTTTTTAAACAGTCAATGAACTAAAAGTCACTTGATAATTAAGGTTTCTCACTTTACACTAATTACACTTTAGTACCTGGACTACCAAATCCGACCCAATATTGTACCTGCTGTTAGTAACACCATTAACCGTATGTCATTTTTCATTTTCTAAGAGTAGTTTGGTATTTTCAGTCTCTCTCTCTCTCTGCAACAAGCAACTGGAAAAACAAATCTCTAGAAAATACCAGAAATCAAATGCTCCTATATTCTCATGTTCAACAAAGCCAAAGAACTTGAGCTGATCAAAGAACCCAGAAATACAAAATGTGGGTTTGCTATATTTTTCACCCACTCCATCTCCCACAATCTCTTCTTCGTCCACCACGCCATCATCCACTCCCTTTCTCTTTCTTCCTCTGACTCCTCCATTCGCATCTACAAAATTGCTTGCCAGGTCAAGTGCCTGGTTGACACCCTTGAGAATATCAGGAGCTGCCTTGACGAGTCCATGTTCCTTGAGTTCGCCGCAAGCTACATTTGTGCCAGTCACGTTCACTTTACCCTCACCACCCTCCATATATAAGCCCTTTTTGTTACTATTTCAATTTCGATTTCTTCACCTTCTCATCTTCGATCCATGGTTTCCCGACCCAGAAAACCAACCCTAAGATTTTTTTTAATTTTTTATTTAAAAGAAAAAAAGACTTTCCAAGGGTGGATCTACTGTCAAGATCGCACCGCCAATTTTCTTTTTCTTTTTATTAAAAAAAAATTGACTTTCTAAAGGTGGATAGTCAAGTGACAACTTTACTCTTAAAAATATTTCAGGGGACATGCCAACTAACAGAGTTATTGACGGCGTGTACCAAAAAGTGTCGGGTTTGTTAGTCTAGGTACCGAAGTGTAATTAGTATAAAGTGAAGAACCTTAATTATAGTGACCTTTAACACATGTACTGTTTGAATTTTTTTTCAAAAAAAAAAACAGCAAAAAAAAAACATTTATAATTTAACACTATAAAATTTTTTAGTAAGAAATTTAAAATAACATGAGACAAATTTATACTTCACCTTGTAACTTTGTAAGATTCATTTTAAAAAAGGAATGCACAAATTCTGTGCATTGGATGATCCACTATAAGTTCATATATATATATATATATATATATATATATTATCTCTAAACAAAATTAAATATATATTTTTTTCAATTTCGTTCAATCGGTTTTTTTTTCGCACTTTATGTTTCGCACCCCTGTTTAATAATTTTTGGTTTATCCCCTGAATTTGGCTTCAAATAATATATTGTAAGATAACGAGAAACATACTTGTGAGTTGTTCTGAATTGTCATCCAAAAGGGGACAAACCATTTGATATAAGCATTATAGGGGTCGTCAACGGGTGCCCAATCCATTTGTAGCGGGCTTGGACAGGGCCAGGTCAGGCTTCATTATAAATTTCAAGATCCAAACTCGTCCAGGGCTTGTGAGCTTTTTTGGGCTGCGTCGGGTAGACGTTGTTTATCTTAGTCGGGCAGGGCTTATGTTCTTTAGTTCCAAATAATTTAATCTACATTTAAATTTTTAACTAAGTAAGTTAATTAGGGTTCTTGAAGTGTAGCTTGTAGTATTTAATTTTTGGGAAGAACATGCGCATGCATATATGTAATGTATGTTTGTAAGTATGTGTGTGTGTGTGTGTGCATGCATTTATTCTCTTATATATCACACGCGCGCGCACACACACTAATTTGTAGGCTTACTGGCCGACCTTCAAACCCCTAAATCAATCCCGACCCTCTACCCACCTGGCCGGGCTTTTTGCGGGCCGAGTCAGGCTTTTATCGGTCGGGACTTGTGGGCCTCCGTTGGCCCATTTGATCCGCGGGCCAAATGATGAGGCCTATAACATTATATCTAAAATCAATAAGCAATGATCGGAGAGACGCACATCCTTATAAACTCCATTACAATGTATCATTGTCGGACAACAGTTCACATTCTCACTAAATGTCGATAAAGACACCACCGCATAAGGAAGTCTTAAAAGGTGGCCGGAAAATAGGAAGGGGCAAAAGAGAAAATTTGGTGGTACAAAAATTATAAGAAGGAAGGAGGTCCAAATAGTAAAATAAAATAAAACAAAAATAAAATTTCCTATTTGAACGTTGATTTTCGGAACGCAGAGCCATATATTTCTCTTTCCTTCTTTCATTCTTTGTGTGATCGATCGATCGATCTGGGACAAAAATGGCGCCGGTGTCAGCTTTGGCCAAGTACAAGCTGGTCTTCCTGGGCGATCAGTCCGTCGGCAAAACCAGTATCATCACTCGCTTCATGTACGATAAATTCGACAACACCTATCAGGTACCCAATCCCCAACTCACTCTCCTCCATTCTACTATTCGTATCTCAGACCAATTCTCTCAGTGGTCATTGGTGATCTACTTTGGGTGTTTCGTTTTCGGGTGTTGCTTTCGAAATCCTTAGCTTAGATTCAACTGGGCTGGCTTGAATTCTGAAGAAAGGGAAGAGATTTAGTGCATTTCGTTACGAAGATTTAGTTGATTGATTGGATGGTGGTAAGATGTGTGCCTACATTATCTGTTTTCGGATCAGACGAAAGCAATTGAAATGAGAAAGGCAATGGCAATGGAGTTGGTTGGCATCTTGAATTGAGAGGAATTGTACACATCGGGAGCCTAGCAATTCATAAACCCCTAATTTGTGGTGCCTAAATCTTCATCTACTTCACTAACAAAGCGATTATCGCATTGGAAATTTGGAGCCTCTGTGAAATAGTGCATATGTTTCAAAGATCGAAGAATTTGAAGGCCTTTTATTGCATTACATATGACAAGCCTTTTAAGAAATGCTCAAATGAAGTTTAATGTTCTCGAAAAATTACTTGCCTTTGTTTTGCAATTAAGGTTCGCCGTATTGATGATATTAGCCGGTAATGCTATTTGCCATGAATCATGATTTGGTAGTACTTTTATATAGCCAAGTGAGCCCCGTTCTTTCGTTTCAGTTCTAAAGCTAGATCTGTAACGTGTTTTCTTTAAAAAAAATTTAATATATTCTTTTCCTGTTGTAACCCCTCCCTGTTTTGTGTTTTGTCTCTTGAACTATAGCTATACCTTGCTGTGTTTATAGATGCAAATTTGTGCTTTAGTAAAAAATAATTTGTTCTTTTTTCAATGAGCAGGCCACCATTGGTATTGATTTTCTGTCAAAAACTATGTATCTTGAAGATCGAACTGTTCGGCTGCAGTTATGGTAAGATTTGGCACGTTTAGTTCTATTGGACTGAGCCTGGGCCACTGTGAAGCTTCATGCTGGCTCTAGTTTTCTAATTATCTCTCTCTGTCTCACTCATGTACATAAAGTTGGCTACATGTTCACCCAAGGAGGTGGAATATGCTTGTAGATGTTACCAATGTAAATGTATGGGTGATTTCTGTCTAGTCTGTGCTAATATTAATGCCGTTTTATTCATTGTTTTGAGATCTTTTCCTAATTACTTACATGTACATTTACATCCTTAATCTATGTGTTAATTGATGTAAACTTGTTCAGAAACATTAATAACTGCAGGATGCATATGTAACCAATGGATTACGCTAAATTGAAACCTATAATACTGTGCAAACCTTCCATTGAGGTCGATGAACTGTTAATTTTTAGTTTCCGGTGGGTTATGTGTGCACGTAAATGCAGTTGAAGAATGGGATTCCCAGCTGATTTAATGGCACACACAATAAAGGGCTAAAGTATCTTTCATTGGAAGACACTACTTGATTATAAAAATTTCCTGAGAGTAGGTAGTTGATTGAACATTTAACTGGAGTAAAAGTACCCTTTGGTATCTATATGACATGGAATTTATAGTTGAGTTATCCACCTAATGCTTCTTGCTAGGAATATACATTTAGTACTGTTTAAATAGGACTTATTTTGTACATCTTTGTCACAGGACATTGATGACCAAGATCCTATTATCGAAGAAGAATTGGTTTCATATAAATAACTTCTAGCACTATACAAAATATGAGTTTTCTTTGGAAGGTTCACCCTTTTCTTTTATATGGTGGCAGGGATACAGCTGGACAGGAAAGATTCAGAAGTCTCATTCCAAGCTACATCAGGGATTCTTCTGTTGCAGTAATTGTTTATGATGTTGCAAGTATGCAATTTTCTTAATTCATTTGATTATTCACCTACACATTCATACATTTTTTTCCTCTGTCTTTTTTTGTTTTTTACGTATTTTTATCTATACCTACAGTTCATGTATACTGTGCAGCAACCTACAGTTCATGTATACAGTGCAGCGTGAACTGTTCTTGTCCTATGTAGTCCTTATTATCCATTGTGATGTTGCAAGTATGCAATTTTCTTATTCATACTCCAGTTGATTAGTGACCTACACATTCACTATTTCTTTTCTCTGTTTTTTTTTTTTTGGTTACTTATTTTTATCTGAACCTACAGTTCACGTATACAATCCAGCATGAATTGTTCTTGTCCTATGTAGTCCTTATCATCCATTCATGCTCTTTCATTGAAGTTTTTAAAACTCCATTATTATTATTAATTTAATATAAACTTGAAATTCTACTAAAGACCACAATATACTACAATCAATTGGACAAGATGTTCACCTCAGTGCAACAAATATTTACTCCGAGACACAGTCCAAATTTTCCAAACAAATTATGTGTTTTCTATGTGATCTATTCATTGCAATCTGAGCTTTTTTCTTGTTTGCTTTTTTACCGATTTATTGAATTAATCTTGTTTTGGCTCCATCCATCTAGTATCATACTACAAACCTGGTGTATGTCTTTTGACCATTCTGGTAATATATCGTGTAGGCAGACAATCTTTCCTAAACACTTCAAAGTGGATTGATGAGGTTCGCACTGAGAGGGGAAGTGATGTCATTGTTGTCCTTGTTGGAAACAAAACCGATCTCGCAGACAAGAGGTAAGATTTGATATGAAATATATGGTTATGTGGGATGGTTCACCGTTCATTTTTTAGTTTATTCTCTTCAAGGGCCTTTTTTTTGGTGTGTGTATTGGTTAATACTAAAAGTTAAATCCAAAGCCTGAAATTCCAGCATTGAGGTTTCAACAATTTTGAATGCATAAGGCATTCAAATTTCGACATTTTCCTCTGATATGTTTGGCGAAGCAAGTTGGATTGGAAATCCTGATTTCCATCCCGGATTTCCAAATTCCCAGAAAAAATCCCATCTGAATTGAAATAATCTGGGAATTTTCAAAATTTTCAAACTTCTGGTTCGAAATATACTAGACACCTATTGATTGGTGTTGTGCTGCTTGCCAACTTATGACTTATCTTTCTTAAACATGCTGGTTGTGTGGCAAAATAATTTGAAAATTTGGCGAGATACTTCTTGTGGAGTAGCGGAGGGGCAGAAAAGAGCACTTGTAATAATTGGTGGGTCAAAGTAAGGAAAGTGGGGAGGGTACATGTTGGTAGTTTGGTGGTAAAGAATAGGGCTATCTTGGAGAAATAATTATGGAGGGTTCCTTTAGAAGGGGATTTAGAAATAGCAGTGGGATTTATTTAGCAAGTTTGGATGAGCTGGATGAACCTAAGTGATGCTATTTTGAATGGATTGCAGTGTTTGAAGGAAGAAAGAAAGTAAAGTGTTGCAGGGTGTTTCTAGGCATTATGGTTATTTTGCATGGAAATTGAATAGGAGAATCTTCAACGATTTTGAGTGGTGCTGTTGAGCTATGCAAATAGGTTAGGTTTTCATCTTCATTATGGGCATCGATGGCTGCTGAATTCAAGGATTCTGTTTCTTTCTGATAATTTATATTAGAAAGCTTCTGGGTATTAGAATATTACTACTTGTGCATCCATAAATAATTAATGACAGCATTCTAACACACTACATAAGCCCTTGTTCTTCCCCAACTTTCTCATCTTCCAGAACCCAAAAGGCATCAACTCTTTGTCCAACTCCTTCCTCTTTTTCTCACCACAAACGCCTTCTCCCAAATCTTATCCCTTGATCTACTCATTTTCTTCCCCAATTGATCAAGCAATTTGAGTGTGTTCTCTGCTACGGCTAACACTCAAAGAATCCATTAATATTCCATTCGATGACAGAGGTTCATTATGATGCCCGACCTCAGTTTAACAAGAAGTTTTAGGGGGACTGTGATATTATCAAAATTAAGGAGGATCGGAGGGTTGGAGCCAACATGTGTTCAGTGTACTGCATATACTGCAAAATGTATATGCACTATAGTTCAGATTTCAGAATTTAAAATACCCCTAAAAGGCTAGGTTATAAAAGACTTGAGTTGGCAAATACCGCAGTGCTTACATTCATGTTTAGGTATATTATGTACAACTCGGACTATTATATATCATTTAATACCCCTTAGTGTTCACAACTCAGGAATAATTATGTATAACTTGGAAATGAAGTCCAGACAAGATAAGTGCTTAAAGACCTATATGCTCACATGTGCACTATTCTCTTAATAAGGCCCTAAAGTGTATCAATTGTTTTTAATTCTAGCATCTGAAATAAAAAATAGAATTAAATAAAGTTGAAGTTTCTTTCAACAAATCTAAGTATCTGATTATAGAAACGCCAGGTCTTAATCATTTGGATGTTTTTTTTTTCCTCTTTGGTCTAGGTTGGCGTTCATTTCGAATTGCTTTTTCATTTCCATTTCTTACACTTATATTTTCATGTCTGGTTCAACAGGCAAGTTTCTGTAGAGGAAGCAGAAGCCAAGGCTCGCGACCTTAGTGTCATGTTCATCGAAACCAGTGCAAAAGCTGGTTTTAATATCAAGGTATACTTGCATTTTAGTGTTCAATATCTATATCAATCCTTATTAAAAACCTAAAATTGAACAAGAAAAGAAAGTGAACAAAAACACTGGTAGAATGCGAATGATGGGATTCTTGGATGAACCCTTTTCCTTGTATTGGATGAAATTTGGCAATTAGTCCATAAGCAGGATAAAGATCATATGCTAAGTGTCGATCATTTGGTTGGGGGTCTTCACCTAGTATGTTTAAACTTTGTCCTTAGTTGGAGTTTGTTAACTGATTGCTGTTAGTCAGCAAGTAGCACATCAATCGCCACAGTGCTTTCAATCTGTTGGTGTTTTGTTTAATTTCAGTATTTTTAATGCTTAGTTTCTTCTTGAATCTCTGTTCAGGCACTGTTTAGGAAAATTGCTGCAGCTTTGCCAGGAATGGAAACACTCTCATCAACAAAGCAAGAAGACATGGTTGATGTGAACCTGAGGTCTACTGGTGGCGGTGCATCTCAGTCACAGGCTGAGTCTGGATGCGCTTGTTGATATAGCCTTTTGTCATTATCATTTTACATGCCCGTTGCTCTTTGGTTTTGCAGCCTAATCTGTAAAGGTTTTCACTTCGAATTTCTTTGTTTTGAAAGTTTTTGTCATAGATATAATTCAGTGTTTCTCTCGATAAAACTCTAATAGGTTCACAAATAGCTGAAAGAGCTAGGGCTGTAGGAAAACTAAGATCGGTGATTTTGATGTTTTAGTTAGATAATAAAATGCGACGTGTGTAGATTCGGTTTAAAGAATTTCTTTGGGCAATTACGAGCTCTATGTTTACTCACCTTTTGATAAGCTGTCTATTGAAGGGTGAACCTTATTCAGAAATGAAGTTGTTTTGCTTTCAACTTGCTATATACTCCAATATCGTATTGCTTAGGTGATTCTCATAATATCTGTTCAATGTGAAATAATGAACCATACAGAACAAATTTTGGTTTGAATCTCTGAACTCCACTTGATTAAATGGCAACTAGGCAGGTAGATATTCTATGTGATAAAAATCAACCGTCTAATTTCAGTACTTCGGGTTTGTTTTGTGCTTGTGTTCTGTTATCATCTGTTTCGATTGTACCGTGAAACAAAAGTGAGGCCTCAGGACTGTTGAAACCTGAACATTATTTACCGGGTGATCTATGCAAGTGTTTATAAATAAAGCTCCTAGTCATTGTCCGAGGATATGAAACTATGTCTATTCACCACGTAAAGCTTTGCAACTGTCAAAATACACCACTTCTCAAATTTTGCAGGGAAGAGACTACATTGCTTTCCTGTTTGCTTCCCTTCTCCTGGGGTGTAGCAAAGAAAAATGCAAGAGAAAGTAGAAAGTTGCTTAGTGACTTCAAGTCCTAGAGGTGTGAGAGATATTTCTCAAACCTCCAATGAAAAAATTTGGTGCTAGTGCTTGGTTCTAAAGTTAATAAATGATGTTAATCGATGCAGAACACCATGCGCTTGGGTCTCTGTAACATTCAGATGCCAACTGATAAACAGTAATATATAAACTTTGAAGCCGGTACTATTATAATCCATTGTCGTCCAGCGGTTAGGATATCTGGCTTTCACCCAGGAGACCCGGGTTCGATTCCCGGCAATGGAACTTTTTGGTAATTGTATTTTTCTGGATTTTTGACTGCATATGTGGTCTTTTCTTACTGGCAGCGGGAACCAAGGGATAAACCAAATTTTTTTACTGATAGAGACACAGCCCAATTTTTTTGAGAAAACTCCTTGATGGAGGTTAAACTCTCTCAAGACATATCTAAGTGAGGTGTAATCTCCTCGAGGCAGATCCAAAGTGAGGTACAATCCCTTCGAGGCAGATTCAAGTAAGGTGAAATTTCCTCGAGGCATATCTAAGTGAGGTGCAATCTCCTCGAGGCATATCCAAGTGAGGTGAAATCTTCTCCATGCAGATCTAAATGAGGTGAAATCCCCTCAAGGCGAATTTAAGTGAGGTACAATCCTCTCAAGGCGAATCTAAGTGAGGTGTAATCATGTTCTAATTAAGGAGACGAGCCGAAAGAGCAAGGTTTCAAATTTCTCCGAAACTATTCAAATTTCGATGTGTATTCATATGCTATATCGGAGTTTTCTGAAATTTTCTGTACATTTCCGCGAAATTTTTAATTTTCGAAATATCTACACACCTAAAATATTTAGAATTTGACATTGAAATTTTGTCCTAAATTTCACTGAAATTTTTGTGAAATTGTATGACAATGAATTTTTTACTTCATACATTCATTGAAAAATATGAAATTTTGATTTTTTTTTTTGGCAATCAAGTTGAATACAACAAAATTTTTTTTGCTTCTATTTGCTACACAAGTTGAATACTTCAACCGCAAAATGGTTCTCTTTTTGCTTCGTCTCAAATGATATATGCTTCATATAATGAAACACCATATTAGATAATTGGAAAAATTTCAGTTTACTACCCTGTGGTTTGCACTCAACATCATGTCAGTCCCTGCCCTTTCAATTTGATCAGCAATACCCCTGTGCTTTCAATTTCGATCAGCCGTGTCCAAATTTTACTGTGCCGTCTAATTTGAACGTTTACTTTGACGGAGGGGCCCACTTAAAGGGGTAAATTTGTCATTTCACACAATTTTCCTTAAAAAAAAAAAAAAAAACTCCATTCCTCCATCTCCACGCACCTCCTCTCTCTCGACCCTCAGATCAGCACCTTGGCCTTGCCAGAGCTCTCCAAGGTCATTCTCCTCTTACCTCGCCTCAAGTCTTGCTTCCCCGTATCAACAAACTCAGGAACAGCCAAGGCACTCACAACACTAGTCAAAATAAACTCATTCTCTCCCTCACTCTCCTCACCTCTACGCATCAACCCGAGAAGCTCCAACGCAACTCCAGCCAGGCGTTGCATTGCATACCCATAAATCATAGTAGCCCACGAAACTGAATTCCTCTAAGGAATTCTATCAAACACCTTACGTGCATCCCCCACAAGACCCATTTTGCAGTACATATCAAGAAAGAACTCCCAACAAACACATCGAAAAAGCTCGCTGCTTTGATTGCAAGAGCATGAAACTTCTATCCCCCAAAAACATCAGATGCTTCATGGGAAGCAGCAGTGAAGACTCCAACAAAAGCAATGCCAATTCATTTGGCAATTACCCAATTTGCCAGAAACCCAATTTGCCAAATCATAGAGCTTCTTCTTGCCGCCGTCGAGTAGAACACAGGTCTCAGTGACCAAATTCTTGTTCTTGGTTTTAGATCTCCGAACGAGTATAGAGTACTGTAGCCGGACCTTACCTCAATTTGGATCGGTCATGGCTACTCCGACCATATCGCAACGATCTTCATCGCCATCATAGCCCTCTCGAAAAGGCGAAGTGGCGAGATTGAACGACGAGGACAGGTCTGGGTCGGAGGTCCGAGCTGCAGTTCAGGCTTGTGATGGTGCTCGATGTGCAGGTGGAGGAGCAAGCAGGTCGGGCTCGGCAGCAGTGCGACCTGATGAAGAGATTCTGAGCTCGAGATGTTCGTCGTGAAGCAATCACGTATGGTGGCCATTGTAGATGATGAGGAGGAGGATGAAGAGATTGTGATGAAGGAGAAGAGGAAGAAGAGGACAAGAATGGAGAATGAGGGCGGCTGATGTGATGGGGCAGAGAGGGTGAAATGGGCTGGGCCGGAATCCATGGCGGCGGCGATCAGGCGGACCAGATTGGAGAGGGAGGGGACTTGGCGGCGAGCTCGTCGAAGAAGCAGTCCATGGGGTCGGTAAGGCCAAGGTGTTGATCTAAGGGTCGAGAGAGAAGAGGTGGGTGGAGTGGAGTAATGGGGTTTCCGATTAGTTCTGTTTTTTTGTTTGTTTTTTTTTTTTTTTAAGGAAAATTGTGTGAAATGACAAATTTACCCCTTTAAGTGGGCCCCTCCGTCAAAGTAAACGTTCAAATTAGACGGCACAGTAAAATTTGGACACGGCTGATCGAAATTGAAAGCACAGGGGTGTTGCTGATCAAATTGAAAGGGCAGGGACTGACATGATGTTGAGTGCAAACCACAGGGTAGTAAACTGAAATTTTTCCTAGATAATTCAACAATATCCGATATATAGATTGCATGTGATAAGAGATCAACACACATACAATACCCATGTGTGGTGAAGTATCAAAATCATTTCTAAAATTCATGTACTTAGGAGCAATACTGTATGATACTAAATAGAAGCAGTTCAACCAGCTAAATCGAACCACATCGTAGTGGTTTTTATATTCCTTTTGTTGTATTTGTTCATTTTCATTCACAGAGTTTTGGTATTACATCCCCCTCCCCTCCCGGGCTCAGGTCCGTTGTAATTTTTTAATTATAATGAATAAAGGGTGATAGCCAATCCTCTCAATGGGTTTCAGCCATAATAATAAAATAATAATAATAATAAAACAAAATTCAATCATATTCACATTATTAATATACAGTACATTTTGTTTAAGGAAAACCAAAATTAGAAGAGAATTGAGTCGTGCTTTCATTGAAAATAGGGCCGCTTCTATAGAGGATTTCAAGTATAGAGATAGAGTTGTACATGGAAACATAATCGTACATTGATTGGATATCTCCTAAAATTCTTCGAGAATATCTCTAATATAAACCATATTTCAACTAGGTCAAGTAACCTAAAGTTTGGGCTAGACACATATTCTTGATTTAATTGAACACTCCCCCTTGTGTTGCCCAAACATGGTGCTCCTCTCGTTGCCTCATTAAAAACCTTGCCGAGTAACAAAAACCCTTTGGGACAAAAATAACCTCTATCGAAGGGGAAAAAGAGCACAACACACCCTTTACGTTTCGAGACAATACATGTAGACATCTCCCCCTGATGTCTGCATCTCCCCCGGATGACAACGGTCATGGGAGTTCGGATAACTTTCGCAAATGATGCTACCAACATGTTTCTCAAAAGTGGAATTTAGGCAAGGACTTAGTGAGCAAGTTTGCCACTGTAGATACCTACTAGCATGACTAGTTTGCTATCTCACCAAGCATAAGTAACACGCTCTTTGGGACACTCACAAGCCATGGTGAGGCCCAACCGCTACTTGCATCTTGTAGCCCTATGTTCAAGCTACGCTACGGTATCCGGAAGTCACAAATCCGTCGCCGGGAAGCCACCTTTCCGGCCTTGCCAACATGCCCTCACAAATAGACTTTCTAGACTAGAAGTGGTGGTTGCTTGTCCCACATCGAAAACAATGTAAAGGAGATGGCTTCCTTCACCTATAAAAGGAATGCCTCCTCCCACTTAAACACCATTCAATCCAATCCCATTACATACTTTGTAATGCACTTGGGCCGCAAGGCTCAACACACTAGTACAACATTCAAGTGGACGTAGTTTCTCGCTAAGGCGGGGAACGAACCACTATACATCTTGTGTCGTTCTCTCTCTCTCTCTCTCTCTTTACTTATCGTTAATTAGAACCCCAACGGATCCAAGCATTAACAGCCACCCCCGAGCTTCCCGCTCATGCCTTCGCGGCACCCCCGAGCTTCCCGCTCATGCCTTCCCGGCACCCCCGAGCTTCCCGCTCATGCCTTCGCGGCACCTCCGAGCTTCCCGCTCATGCCTTCGCGGCACCCCCGAGCTTCCGCTCATGCCTTCCCGGCACCCACGAGCTTCTGCTCACTCACGAGCTTCCCGCTCATGCCTTCCCGGCAACCCACGAGCTTCCGCTCATGCCTTCCCGGCAACCCACGAGCTTCCGCTCATGCCTTCCCGGCAACCCCGAGTTTCCCGCTCATAAGCTTTCCGCTCATGCCTTCCCGGCAATCCTCGAGCTTTACGCTCATGTCTACTCGACACACCACACGTTAATGAAACATTGAATTTTTCTATCATTTGTCGTTTACCGACCGCGACAAATCAAATTCTTTTCGCGTTCCATTAATACGACCGAAAACCAAAAACAGACACAAACCGTACGCGCGGTCATCGTTCATGAGTTACAAACGCTTACCTTCGCAGAGCTCATACAACTTACATTTATCATATGCAATCCATATGCTCACACGACCATACGCGCTCTCGAGTTTGTACGTCATAAATCGGTCGTACTCGGCGCCATTCGCGTGTATACATCAACATGTATCACGCACCCCATACGTTCATATATGCCAACGCATATCAGCGCAACTCACATTTGTTGCCCAATGCAACGAGCATTCTACATATGCCTATTTTTTGTCTTTGTTGTGCAGGTTAACGAGTCCCTTCTTGCTTACGGAGTTCGGGGACTTGTAGGGGCTCCGTACCGCCCGGTTACTTATGCCTGGTGACATCATGTGTATAACTCCCCAACCAAGAAGCTCCTCTTACTTGGGGACTTCGGGGACTTGTAGATACCTACTAGCATGACTAGTTTGCTATCTCACCAAGCATAAGTAACACGCTCTTTGGGACACTCACAAGCCATGGTGAGGCCCAACCGCTACTTGCATCTTGTAGCCCTATGTTCAAGCTACGCTACGGTATCCGGAAGTCACAAATCCGTCGTCGGGAAGCCACCTTTCCGGCCTTGCCAACATGCCCTCACAAATAGACTTTCTAGACTAGAAGTGGTGGTTGCTTGTCCCACATCGAAAACAATGTAAAGGAGATGGCTTCCTTCACCTATAAAAGGAATGCCTCCTCCCACTTAAACACCATTCAATCCAATCCCATTACATACTTTGTAATGCACTTGGGCCGCAAGGCTCAACACACTAGTACAACATTCAAGTGGACGTAGTTTCTCGCTAAGGCGGGGAACGAACCACTATACATCTTGTGTCGTTCTCTCTCTCTCTTTACTTATCGTTAATTAGAACCCCAACGGATCCAAGCATTAACAGCCACCCCCGAGCTTCCCGCTCATGCCTTCGCGGCACCCCCGAGCTTCCCGCTCATGCCTTCGCGGCACCCCCGAGCTTCCCGCTCATGCCTTCCCGGCACCCCCGAGCTTCCCGCTCATGCCTTCGCGGCACCTCCGAGCTTCCCGCTCATGCCTTCACGGCACCCCCGAGCTTCCGCTCATGCCTTCCCGGCACCCACGAGCTTCTGCTCACGAGCTTCCCGTTCATGCCTTCCCGGCACCCCGAGCTTCCGCTCATGCCTCCCCGGTAACCCACGAGCTTCCACTCATGCCTCCCCGGCAACCGTTGAGCTTCCGCTCACGAGCTTCCCGCTCATGCCTTCCCGGCAACCCACGAGCTTCCGCTCATGCCTTCCCGGCAACCCACGAGCTTCCGCTCATGCCTTCCCGGCAACCCCGAGTTTCCCGCTCATAAGCTTTCCGCTCATGCCTTCCCGGCAATCCTCGAGCTTTACGCTCATGTCTACTCGACACACCACACGTTAATGAAACATTGAATTTTTCTATCATTTGTCGTTTACCGACCGCGACAAATCAAATTCTTTTCGCGTTCCATTAATACGACCGAAAACCAAAAACAGACACAAACCGTACGCGCGGTCATCGTTCATGAGTTACAAACGCTTACCTTCGCAGAGCTCATACAACTTACATTTATCATATGCAATCCATATGCTCACACGACCATACGCGCTCTCGAGTTTGTACGTCATAAATCGGTCGTACTCGGCGCCATTCGCGTGTATACATCAACATGTATCACGCACCCCATACGTTCATATATGCCAACGCATATCAGCGCAACTCACATTTGTTGCCCAATGCAACGAGCATTCTACATATGCCTATTTTTTGTCTTTGTTGTGCAGGTTAACGAGTCCCTTCTTGCTTACGGAGTTCGGGGACTTGTAGGGGCTCCGTACCGCCCGGTTACTTATGCCTGGTGACATCATGTGTATAACTCCCCAACCAAGAAGCTCCTCTTACTTGGGGACTTCGGGGACTTGTAGATACCTACTAGCATGACTAGTTTGCTATCTCACCAAGCATAAGTAACACGCTCTTTGGGACACTCACAAGCCATGGTGAGGCCCAACCGCTACTTGCATCTTGTAGCCCTATGTTCAAGCTACGCTACGGTATCCGGAAGTCACAAATCCGTCGTCGGGAAGCCACCTTTCCGGCCTTGCCAACATGCCCTCACAAATAGACTTTCTAGACTAGAAGTGGTGGTTGCTTGTCCCACATCGAAAACAATGTAAAGGAGATGGCTTCCTTCACCTATAAAAGGAATGCCTCCTCCCACTTAAACACCATTCAATCCAATCCCATTACATACTTTGTAATGCACTTGGGCCGCAAGGCTCAACACACTAGTACAACATTCAAGTGGACGTAGTTTCCCGCTAAGGCGGGGAACGAACCACTATACATCTTGTGTCGTTCTCTCTCTCTCTGTCTCTCTCTTTACTTATCGTTAATTAGATCCCCAACGGATCCAAGCATTAACATTGGCGCCGTCTGTGGGAAGCCAACACTATGGCTTCGTCACGTACCATGAACTTCGGTAAACATCAAATTAGGGCTCGGTCAACGCCCGGCGGAAGCGGTCAACGCCCATCAGGGGCCGGTCAACGTCTGGTCAACGCTGAACCTTAAAAAAAAAAAAAAAAAAAAAAATCTGGGCGGCAAAAATTTCTCTGGGCACCCAGACATTTTTTCTGGACACCCATCTTCTTCTTCTTCTTCTTCGCTGCGTTGTCTCCTTCCTCCGCTGCAGCTCCCTCCTCCAGCCACATCCTCCGCTGGCTCAGGCAGACCTCCGCTCCGCCACACTCAAAGCTCCGCTCCGCCCAACTCGCAGCTCCGCCAGCCGCAACTCCGAGGCTCTGCCCAACCTGCAGCTCCAGGGCTCCGCCTAGCTTCGCCGCTGGGAGTTCCTCCGCCCAACTTGCATCCCCGCCGAACCGGTGATCCGCCGAACTGTAGCCCTCCGCCAAGCAAAATACCGCCATAACCCAGGCCTCCGCTAAACAAGGTACTGTTCTTGGATCATTACTCAGCTAAACAGCTCCGCCACCGCCACGCTGTGGCACCAACATCGGTGAACAGCTCTAGTGACACCAGCGGCAAACGCTATCGCTGGACACCCAATCCAAATTTTGCTTGGACACCCATGGCAACTCCGATCTTCTCTTCGATCATCTGATCAGCGGCAAAAAAAAAAAAAAAAATATATATATATATATATATATTCCGCTGATTCACTCGGGATACCCAGAAAACCTCTCTGGACACCATCCACCTTCAATCATCATCCTCCGCTCGGCAAGGCTAGCGCCGGTATCAATCACAGCTCACAGCTTGGCCATAGCAACAAGGCTAGCCAGCGCCAACAATGGCAGCGACAAACTTCGATCAGCGGCGCCGCTGGACCAAAGCTCCGCTCTGCCAACTAACTTCTCCTCCAAACCTCCGCCGGACACCATCGCTAACCTCAATGGCTTCGCTAGTCTCCATCAGCGGTATTGTCTCCAGCCAGGCATAATCAGCGGCCAATACCGCCATGTTTCTTCACCGAAGCGCTGTCAGAGGGGAAGTTTCTTCCGCTGACCCATCACCGCTGCCCATGCTCCTCCGCTGACCGGCAAAGCTCCGCTAAACTCCAAATCTCAGTTGAAAAACAAGTGCTCCGCTCCACCAGCCTTGAATCTCCGCCAGGAGTCCCCACTGAGTCTCTGGGAGGGGCTCCGCTGTCCATGATAGCCAGGCAACACCGCTGGGTGACCTCCGCCGGGTGGGCTCCGATGAGCAACTCCACAGCAGAACTATCTCTGCCAAAACTCCGCTGGCCCAAAATCTCCGCCAGACACATCCGGCGGCAAAAACACCTCCATTCATGGCTTCCAGCTTTAGCTTTCGATTTTTCTCTCCCTTCAAACAGTCAACAAGCTAAGTCCACTGATGCTCTGCTCTTCTCCTACCTTTATTGAAAAGCATGCATTGGAATTATGATTGCACACCACGTGCTCATGTGTGAAACAACATGATTAGTTTGCTGCCACCCATTAGCTCTTACGCTATCTGCTCATTGTGATATACATATATCAGGGGCACCACATGCATATTTCTGTCCTACACATAATTAATTATGAGTACACCATGATACATACCATACTAGACGTCATGATATGCTACCATGGGAAGCATAACTAAGTGGCACGTGGCCTTGACTTCTCTTAGCTCAAGTGCATGTGCATGCATCAACTTTATCTCTGCAGCAAAACCGAGCATCAACTTTCTTTGACTAAACTATGTTACAAAAACTTATGTGCTGCACATGATGATCTGATATAGTGAAAAGTATAATTGGTGTGCAAGGTCTACACGTTCCTAAATGACATATGTATGCCTTGATTCTTTTTCTCAAAAGCATCCAAAAAAAAAAAAAAACTTTATCATATATATATGCAGCAACACCGAGCCTTTGATATATTATGCATGTGCACTTGCCTAAACAATCTAGGCTACGTCATGGGCACCGGCGATCTAACTATAGAGCTACACAATAATTCCTCATCCTCCCGCAAAGTTTCGTGTACACGTTTAATCGGTACTTGGCTCGTTTGCCTACATCATTATCAAAATTGGCACATGCATATTCAAATAATTTATCTATTTTGTCAACGTACATATGCAAGCTAATAGTGTTGATTTTACACACTCATGTACTAATCACCTATTTTGTTTTAAGGAGACATAATCACCGATCACATCTTCAATTAGCGAAATCATCACCCTTCTACTAAGGTGCTTCGCCGGAACAATGGAGCGTCATGCTTGGACAACTCCAACATGATTTGGGTACTTACATCAATTTCAACTCCCGCTCGCTCCAAATCGGTATAAGATAAGTACCTATATCTTATCTTTTACGCTCTTGCAATTCGAGCTATTACCATGCCAATGCCGTGCTTTTACTATTTTAAGCATGCCTACAAATATATCACACTTGATCTATCTTTACATGCTTCCATAACTTTTAAGCATGCCTACAACATTTCGTAGATTTGCCAACACTTTCTAGATCTCACATACTAGATATGCCAAGCTTCACATACCGATCTCCATGATCCTTTAGCATATCTACAAAAATGCAAAAATGATATTAGCATCCACATTACAAGTACATGCTATACACATATGCCATGCTTCTACTTTAGTTGCAAAATTAAATAAACATGGGACACTCGAACAAAATATTATTACTTGCTCTATGTGTTTGTCATTTTTTATAGACCGACCGCCAAGCGGTAAGGCAACGCCTCATAATGACAATGACCGCTACGCGGCATTGCAGTCAAGTTTCTCATCTGAGAAAACAGCTAGGGACTAGTTAACACAGCCCACGGCAGCCATTGATCCGGCAGTTAACCCCGACGCTTGGGTATCTAAGATTGGGCTCGCTACCCAACACCCTCTGCTCCGCGCAGCTCCCCTCATCAAACAATTTTTCTACCATCCGGAGGTCTATAGCCAGGATTGGGGGACTCCTCGCAGGGCCTAGCAGGGGCCCACCCGAAAGGGCAAAAGCGTTCGCTCTAACAATTCTAGATGGACGACGCACTCGCACTAATTATGCTTGATATACGGCACAAAGCTACGCTTTGGTATCAACCCGCAAGAACACCCTCCTTGACTGGGGACTTCGGGGACTTGTACATACTGCCCAACATAATTAGCAACGGTCACGCTCATGCCTCAGGGCATCACCTTCAAGCTACCCGTTAATGCCTTCGCGGCAACCCACGAGCTCCCGCTCATGCCTTCCCGGCACCCCGAGCTTCTCGCTCATGCCTTCGCGGCACCCCCGAGCTTCCCACTCATGCCTTCGTGGCACCCCCGAGCTTCCCGCTCATGCCTTCCCGGCACCCCCAAGCTTCCCGCTCATGCCTTCGCGGCACCCCCGAGCTTCCCGCTCATGCCTTCGAGGCACCCCGAGCTTCCCGCTCATGCCTTCGCGGCACCCCCGAGCTTCCCGCTCATGCCTTCCCGGCACCCCCGAGCTTCCCGCTCATGCCTTCGCGGCACCCCCGAGCTTCCCGCTCATGCCTTCCCGGCACCCCCGAGCTTCCCGCTCATGCCTTCGCGGCACCTCCGAGCTTCCCGCTCATGCCTTCGCGGCACCCCCGAGCTTCCGCTCATGCCTTCCCGGCACCCACGAGCTTCTGCTCACGAGCTTCTGCTCACGAGCTTCCCGCTCATGCCTTCGCGGCACCCCGAGCTTCCGCTCATGCCTCCCCGGCAACCCACGAGCTTCCACTCATGCCTCCCCGGCAACCGTTGAGCTTCCGCTCACGAGCTTCCCGCTCATGCCTTCCCGGCAACCCACGAGCTTCCGCTCATGCCTTCCCGGCAACCCCGAGCTTCCGCTCATGCCTTCCCGGCAACCCCGAGTTTCCCGCTCATAAGCTTTCCGCTCATGCCTTCCCGGCAATCCTCGAGCTTTACGCTCATGTCTACTCGACACACCACACGTTAATGAAACATTGAATTTTTCTATCATTTGTCGTTTACCGACCGCGACAAATCAAATTCTTTTCGCGTTCCATTAATACGACCGAAAACCAAAAACAGACACAAACCGTACGCGCGGTCATCGTTCATGAGTTACAAACGCTTACCTTCGCAGAGCTCATACAACTTACATTTATCATATGCAATCCATATGCTCACACGACCATACGCGCTCTCGAGTTTGTACGTCATAAATCGGTCGTACTCGGCGCCATTCGCGTGTATACATCAACATGTATCACGCACCCCATACGTTCATATATGCCAACGCATATCAGCGCAACTCACATTTGTTGCCCAATGCAACGAGCATTCTACATATGCCTATTTTTTGTCTTTGTTGTGCAGGTTAACGAGTCCCTTCTTGCTTACGGAGTTCGGGGACTTGTAGGGGCTCCGTACCGCCCGGTTACTTATGCCTGGTGACATCATGTGTATAACTCCCCAACCAAGAAGCTCCTCTTACTTGGGGACTTCGGGGACTTGTAGATACCTACTAGCATGACTAGTTTGCTATCTCACCAAGCATAAGTAACACGCTCTTTGGGACACTCACAAGCCATGGTGAGGCCCCAACCGCTACTTGCATCTTTAGCCCTATGTTCAAGCTACGCTACGGTATCCGGAAGTCACAAATCCGTCGCCGGGAAGCCACCTTTCCGGCCTTGCCAACATGCCCTCACAAATAGACTT
Source organism: Rosa lucieae (assembly GCA_024704745.1). Lineage (NCBI taxonomy): Eukaryota > Viridiplantae > Streptophyta > Magnoliopsida > Rosales > Rosaceae > Rosa > Rosa lucieae. Next base: position 21,704 of record JANPXK010000807.1, read on the forward strand.
TCTAGACTAGAAGTGGTGGTTGCTTGTCCCACATCGAAAACAATGTAAAGGAGATGGCTTCCTTCACCTATAAAAGGAATGCCTCCTCCCACTTAAACACCATTCAATCCAATCCCATTACATACTTTGTAATGCACTTGGGCCGCAAGGCTCAACACACTAGTACAACATTCAAGTGGACGTAGTTTCTCGCTAAGGCGGGGAACGAACCACTATACATCTTGTGTCGTTCTCTCTCTCTCTCTCTCTCTCTTTACTTATCGTTAATTAGAACCCCAACGGATCCAAGCATTAACAGCCACACTGTCCTCAGATCGAACCTAGTTCATTTTGATCTTAAGGAGAGTCTGTTGTTGTTGATTATCCTTGGTGTGGTCACTTTTGATGTAGCCTTGCTTCAAAACAAGCAGCATTATCCTATATGCTCGTAGGCTCATCTGTGGTAGACTTCAAACCACAATTGTTCGAACATGCGTACTTATGGATCCAATCCATATACATTCACGAACAACTTTGTGAAGAGTAATAATCTCTGCATTGTTCGAAGATATAGCGACTAGGGTCTGTTCTGTAGACATCCAAGATATCACGGTCTTTACCTATGGTGAACACTTAACCAGTTTGGGAATGACCTTTGTGTGGGTCAGAGAGATACCCAATATCAGAGAAACCTTCCAAAACACATGTCGTTTTGGGATGGGGATAGTGGACGCAGGCCAGTGTTGGCAGTGTTCCTAGTATGTGATGGGTCTGAATCCATCATCTCTTTGTAGGGATAGAACAATCCCATATCAATTGTACATCTCAAGTACTGAAAGATATCTTTTACACCAATCTAATGGGTCGCGTTGGCGCAAAACTATATCTAGCTAACAAGTTCACAACATATGAGATGTCCGGTCTTGTGCATTGAGCTAAGTACAATAATGAGCCTATTGTACTTAAGTAAGGCACTTCTGCCTTTAGCATATCTTCTTCATCATCCTTGGGCGAAAAATAGAATCAAGACTATGAATGATTATGGGAGTGCTTGAAGGCTTGACCTTGTCAAAATGCCTAAGCATCTATTGACACGATGCTCAAGTTCCAAACCGAGACATAATCGTGTTCTCCCAAAATCCTTCATCTCAAACTCAGATTTCAAGTGTTCAGCAGTTTCCCTTAACTCTTTAAGGGCTTCCAATGAAGATCATGTCCAACATGAACCGCGATAGAATCCGAAACTTGTTATGGAAACGCGTGGGCATATCCCTTCCCAATCAAGTAGCCACTTTAGTAAGCGTTTCAACCTTATTGTAAACACACTCCGTGGTCTAGAGCAACTTGATTTGGGTAAATAAAGTTCACCATGAACCTTCATGTATATTCCGTATCTAGATCCTTATAGAGATACGTAGTGACTACATTTGTAAGTTGCATGTTCAGTTATTCGAAAACTACCAAACTGACAAGGTTGTGGAGTATAGTGACATCCATTACGAGAGAATATGTCTCATCGTAGTCGATTCCAGGGTGTTTTGTAAGAAGCCTTGCGCCATAAGGCGAGATTACCATCTCCTTTTCTCATCACGCTTTCTAACGAAGACCCATTAGTCAATAGGTTTTATGTTAGGAGGTGTTGGCATCACTGGCTCGAAAACCTTCCTCTTCGTTAGAGAATTCAACGTAACCTGGATCGCATCTTTCCATTTAGGCCAAATTTCTCTACGTTGGTATTCATTCATCAACGGAGCGTGGTTGTATATCATCAGAGTCAACAAACTCATGCGCAACTACATCATCAATTATGATGGAGTTTTTATCCCATTCTCATGTACACTAGTGTAATTTTCATAAAGCTCTATATTCTCATGAATAGGTTCTGACGTTGAGGCGTCCCCCAACGATAACCATAACCTGGAAGATACTCATGAGATGGATTTTGAGTCTTGATGATCAAAAGATTGGAGTTGTGCCAAAATATCCTTCAAATCTACGGGCCTCCACGCATCATAGCTAGGGCCATGACCAGTAAAGCCAGAGTGCCACTCTCTTTGGCGTTGGTGCCATGCCTACCTCCATGTAGGGTGGCACTACGTCCTCTCATAGGGACGTTCATCCTTGCAGGCATATTCGCAGAAGATATGTGTGAGCTCGTCACTTTAGTGGGGATCGAGATGAGACAAAGTGGGGACAGACCACGACAATTCCTGTCGTTCCTGCTGAACATCTGTGTTCTTATCTCCCCCTAACGACGGGAAGACTGTCTCATCAAAGTGACATTCGCAAATCTAGCGGTAAGGAGATCGCCTAGCAAGGGCATTAAGTAGCGGACGATTGTTGGAATTTCAAATTCAACGTAGTTGCCCATTTGTCTGTAAGGAACTATCATAAAGCGTTGTGGCGGCGCAATTGGCACATAAATGGCACACTCAAATATGCGTAAGTACGATATTTGTACCCAGTCACTAGCTGTAATGCAAAGTTAGATTGAGTGGCAGTGGGTCGTAGATGAATTAGCATAGCTGCATGCGATATTGCATCACCCCAAGTGGATATAAGGAGATTGTTGCGCATTACCAATGTTCGAACTACCATCGTAGTAGTTTCCGCAAGACTATTTGGGTGTGTTCATGGGAATATAATGTCCAATATCAGTCCCAATGCAATAACCATCGAAAGTATTCGATGTAAGTTCTCTAGCATCGTCAAGTCCAATTGACGGAATAAGATGATCCGAGGAGTGAGCCCGTTGTTATATAATATGTGCTAGGAGTGTAGCATAAGCAGCATTACAAGTGGACAATGGCACAACACGTGACCAGCGTGTTTGCGTGTCAACCAACATCATGAGATATTTTAACGTCCGCAAGTTGGTTGAACTAGTCCACAGAATCCCCACGGATTCAATGTAAGAAAAGAATGAGTATGTTCATTTCCTTTGCATAGGACGGTCTCAGTCCTAATTTTCCTAAGGAATGGGTTTTGTAAATCGAGAGATAGGCCTTAGAAGCAACTAATGAAGATTGTGGTTGGGCCTAAGCATCTGAAATTCTATTTGAAGCAAGTTGGTGATTGCAGCATCACCATGATGGACGCCATCCATGGCGTCATGGATAGGGATTGCTCCAGCCCTAGGCTGGTGGTGGACGGAGGCAGTGCCCTAGGAAGTAGCGTCGGTCACACTTAGTCCAGGAATCAACTTTTGATTCATGCTTCATTTCGCTCGAAAGAAAGGATGTCCATGTGAAGTTTTTAGTGGATGGATGATCATATCATTACTAGGATGACCTATCCTGTTGTGACAAAGCCAATATGTGTCTAAATTCAAGAGATCTTCTCTCATAACTTTATTGGATTTAATAGCTCGAATAGTGACATAGAGTCCACTAGAGAGACACATAAACTTCTCTAAGATGTGCCTTTGTTCGCAATCGTTAGAGGTATTGCAAAGGAACACATTTCTGTTCTCTACATGCGTTTTCACATGGAATCCGTTGGCTATTCATATGTGCGATTTGCTCTAGGAGCGTAGAGAGTTTCTGTGACAGTAATCAAGGTGCCGTTTGGTAAGGGGAACTTGGGATATTCCGTGTCCTTGAATTAATACTAATGGCCCAGCCATCGTAGTCACAAAGTCATATGCTCAGAATTAAAATGGAGTCATAATGAAAAGAACTCAAAATTTTGTACATATGTCAATGGAGTTACATCATTGTGTCTTTAACCAAAGGAAATCTAATCCAAAATGCTAGCTAATGCAAAACAATGGCAGTCATCTAACTTCTTTCGGTAATTCTAATAAATGTGACCAGGTGAGAAGAGAGATGTTGGTGGAGCAAGGCTCGCTTAAGTACCATTAATCTCAGAACCTTCCTAGACATCACACTTACTTTGGGTGAACCTACTTTGAAGAAAGACTAAACCATTGGCATCTACTATAAAAATATATGGCAATTGCCTATTACATCTCTTGGAAAAATAAAGACTTAAACAGAATTGGCGATCTATTGATCCCAGCTAGATTTGTAGTCTTTAACTCTTCACTCTAGATCATCATCTTGATCTTCTTGTTCCACATGGTGAGCTTTTCTTGCTTCACAATATGCTTTGTGGGTGGTGACAATTTCTTCACGAGCTCTAGAAATGTGTGCCCAATGACCGGATACTCCACATCGAGAACATACATCTCTTCGCTCAGACTCCATTGATTGAGGTGCTTTGAAAGCATCATTTAGATGGTTCCTAGTGTTGGTGGTGCCACCAACATGGCCAGAGGCGTTGCCTCCCTCTCTCTTTCCACGTTGAGCTCTTCGGTTCCGTGTTCTACTATTTTGGCAGTTACCTTCCCAAGTAGAGCGATTATATGGACCAGAACGTCCAGAAGTATCTCTAAGATTAGGGTTTTGCTCTTGGCGTCCTCTCTTAGGGGCGTGATATAATTGGATTTCGGAATATGCTCTGTTTCCACGGATCTCGAATTATAGTTCTTCACAAGGATGTTGTCATGCTTTTCAGCGACATTCATAGCTCCATTGAGCTCATGAAACCTTGTGATCCGTCTTGTAATAGCATCGATTCGATAGTTCTTAGCAACCATCAATACAGAGACGGGGAAGGTAAAGAGAGTCTTCTCAATCAACATCGCATTTGTGATCTCTTTACCACAGAATTCCATTAAGGATTTAATGCGAAGTGCTTCCGAGTTGTAGTCAATAACTGATTTGAAATCACAGAAGCGGAGGTTATGCCATCTCACTTCTAGGTCAGGAAGCAGAGAGTCACGGACGTTGCCAAATATTTCTTCGAGTGAGACCCACAGCCTTCTGGGGTCTTCTTCTTTCATACACTCGTACTGGAGCGAATCATCCATATGACGAGTCATTAGGATGATGGCTTTGGCCCTATTTGCCTCTAAGGCTGCTCTATTTGCTTCCAAAGCTTGAGCTTGCTCAACAGTTAGCACGTCCTGGCTAGGCTCAAGAATCATTTGCAGGATTCCATCGGCCTTGAGATGCTGGCGAACATCACGAACCCACCTGTGATATCCAGAGCCAGTTGTTCCCAATGGAGCAAAATCCAATTTATTCAGGTTACTCATCCTGAAAGAGACCAAGAAATTAGGGTTACTTTTGGAGCATAAAAGGCTACCACGAAAACATATAAAATTTCTGAGCGTAGTTGCTCCCAAGAAATTAGGAATTTCTGAGCGTAATCGCTTCTGAGAAATTAGGAATTTCTGAGCGTAATTGCTTCCAAGAAATTCAATTCCAAGAGATATTGAATTAGATCGAAACAATGGCGTAAGTGGTCGATCATAAATTCTCTACAAACTCTAAGTTTGGAGATCTCAACAAGCTCCAAGCTTGGAGTGAGCACGAATGCCTACAGTTCGGCTTAATTAGGTCTCCCCTATGATGAAGAAAGGGGGGTAGAAGAAGGGAGTTTGCAAGTCCCCGAGAAAAAGAAGAGAAAATAAATAAAAACTTCAAAAACGGGAACTTTTAGTAAAAAATACGTCGAAATAGGTTGCCGGAAAAAGTCATCTGTCACCGGAAAGCTGGCCGGAGTTGAAGTGCTGACGTGGCAGTGCCGGGGTGACATAGCCCTACGGGGTTGACGTGGCATGGGTGAGCTGGCGTGCTGTCGTGCTAACGTGGCATTGGTGGTAAGCTGACGTCAGTGGGCAGTGGTCTGACATCAGTGGGCCAGGCGGTCTGTGAGCTGTGGGTTGCGGCTTTGGCTGCCTCCACCTTTTTTTTTTTTTTTTCTTCTGTCGGTTTTTCTGATAGTTGTTAAGTCGGCAGATTCGATAATTTTTAGGCTGGTTTTCTATGTTTTTCTTCCAGTTCTTGAATGCTGGGATCAAAGTGATTCTGAAGTCAAATTTTGGTCGGAATCAGAGGTCCGAAACGTGGTGAACCAGTTGAGTATTTGCTGCGTGTGGTTTGAAGCTTCTAGCGGCCGGTTTGGTAGGCTTCAGGCCAGTTCTGGACTCCTGGAGTCGAGATCTTCAAGTTATGTGATGGAGGCAGAAAAGGTTTCAAGGTTTTGTATTCGGATTTAGGGTTTTAGCTTCTTGAATTTGGGTTTGGCTATTTGTTTCAGGGTTAGGGCTTCGTGCTGATAACGTGTTTAAGGAAAACCAAAATTGGGAGAGAATTGAGTCGTGCTTTCATTGATAATAGGGGCCTCTTTATATAGTGGATTACAAGCATAGAGATAGAGTTGTACATGGAAACATAATCGTACATTGATTGGATATCTCCTAAGACTCTCCGAGAATATCTCTAATATAAACCCTAGTTCAACTAGAGCAAGTAACCTCGAGTTTTGGCTAGACACATATTCTGGATTTACTTGAACACATTTATAATTACACATAGATAAAAACACTAGTTTAGCAACTTACTATAATACTAATTAATTACTCGTCCATATTAAATATCACAATTCTATTATAAATGTATAATTTTAGAGATTTTACATTGTAAATAGGTTTATTATAGGTTAATTTAGTTTATGTAAAAGTTTCATTCAAAAAATATCATTCTATAAATGCAATTAATGTGATTTCTTTATTTTTAACTGAAATTTCCACCGAAATTTCCTTAATTTGAAGTACTGATATCGAAACTGAAATTTGAATCCTTACGAAAGAGAGATGACTCAATCTATTTAAGATTTTAAGGAGCTTTCAGCTTTGAGAAGGTCAGATCTTGAGGAGAAATCCTCTCGAGGTGGATCTAGATAAGACGGAAGCAGTCAATGAAATTACTCAACTCGACCGAATTATTAGCAAGCAGGAAGCACTCCCTCATGTTGTATTAAAAATTAAAAAATTAAAAGTGGCGTAATGAATCCACTAACAAGTAACAACAGACTTGCAGACATTGCACACCACAACACGCACTAGTCGGAATATTGGCTTAAGCACACCTATAAATACCTGGTGAGGTAAACATTTGAGGTAAGCAATCAATCCCATCTACACCTATTACAGTTCAAACACTCAACAATTTAGGCATAAGAGTATCTTTTGCAGGTACTTCCTTTGTTCCTTCAACTTGACTTGCCCACACCAATCTGAATTGGGAAAATGTGAAGACTATAGTGTGAAGAAGATATTAACTGCGAAATTTTCACTCTCACTTATGTCAGAAAAATAAATGAGAAGATCTTGTACTGCATTTTTCCACACCAACACTCTTCACTCACTTCAAAATCCATTACAGGCCGTTGATTCTTTCTTTTTAATCCCAGGCTATAGATTGTTTAAGTGAATTTTTTCAAAGAGATTTTCACTTTAAAATTTGCATTTTGTATGTTCACGCTCTTCACTCACTTCAAAATTCTAAAGGCTATAGATCGTTTAACTGTTTCTAAAGAGATTTTCACTTTAAAATTTGCATTTATGTTCTTTAGGTTCAAGAGATGTATACTACGAAGCTGAGGAGGTGCCTTGATTGTGGTAATCAATATCTTGCCTAATTTTGTACTGATATCTTGACTCTTCATATTCATATGGTTAAGCTGAGAGGTTCCTTGATTATGGACTTATGGTAATCAATATCTTTGCCCAATCCATTTTGTACTGATATCTTGTCTCTTCATATTCATATGGTTATAATGTATACATCAAATACAAACCGTGCTAGATATTTATGCACATTAATTTTGTAAAAACTACCGGGCTCGAGACATCTGCGGACACATGACGTTATCTGACGAATTTTTAGGTATTTATTGCCCGCATGAATCTTTCACAAATATGTGGCCATATCTTTGTGAGAGACCGTATAGTAATATAGAGGTGAAAGAAAACTGCCCAACTAAGGCCATCTCCAGCTGTGGGGGGCTAAAATAGCTCCCGGGCTAAATTTTTACCCCCCATAATCACTATTCATGTAAATAGTAAGGGCTATAATTTCTACCATCTCCAATCCTTAGCAACTCCAACAGCTTCCCTATATCTTGATTTTTCTCTATTTAAGGAAAAAATTTAGCTGTTTTGCTCCAACGGATTCCTTATAATTATCCATAAAATACAGATAGTGATGAAAGAGAAAACAAAATTTCCTATATTTACAGCAATCTGTAAAATAGAGAATCTGTTGGAGTTGGAGCAGAATTTTTTTTGGAGATTTTAATTTTTACTTCCCTATATAGGGAAGCTATTGGAGATGCTCTTAGGGCTATAAGTTTAAATGTCATGTTTTTTTTATTGTTTTACATTATGTATTTCTAATATTTCCACTCTTATATAATAAATTTTTTGATCAAATGTTATTAATTTTTTAGATATGATTTTATCGTGCCACGTGTCACGTTGTAAGTAATTATTCAGATTCTTGATTAGATTTCTTTGTGTGTTTATCCTGATGTCATATTCTCAAAATTTTCAGATTGGATTTTACGTGCCACGTGTCAAGATATAATTCCTTATCGGGATCAATGTTTTAAAAAGCGCGCGTCAGGCGCGCCTTCCAGCTTAAAAGGCGTGAGGCGTGAAGAAAAATGCCTCTGTTTTGCAGATGAGGCGCAGAGGCGCAGGAGGCGGAGATGGAGGCGTCGAAGGCAGAGAAAACGCACCTTAAGGCGTCCTGAGCGTACGCCTGGGAGTTTTTTTTTTTTTTTTAACAGACCAAAACGACGTCGTTTTGGTGTTCTGAGAGGGTTTTCATTCATTTAGGTCGTGTATACCCGAGCCAAGCCCCAAATCACTCAACACAGCCTGCTCCCGAACTCTTCACTCTCAAGAGCAGCCAATCCCAATTCCCTACTAGAAAAGTTGATAAAATCATGAAGAGCCCATAAGTTTTTTCAAGATTTTGGTTCTAAAGGAGGCTATTTGCAGAAATGGAGCAAGAAATAAGTTCGATTTGAAGAGAGTTGGAGAGTTGTAGACTTGTAGTTCGATTTGAATTTTGAAGAAAAGGAGTTTAAGGTATGATCTTGCTTTTCTCTCAACTTTCCTTGCTTTCTTTGGATGGTTTTGTGTTTCTTTGTTATGTGCAATTGGAATTGGAATTGTGTTTATGGTAATCATCGAAATAGTGCTTTTTAGTACTTCGTAGATTGCAATCATGGGGCTGTTTAAATTACAATACAACCTGCTAAATATGTCTACACAATATAACTTTTCTAATCATATGAACCAGTAACAAGAATGGTTTGGCTACTTGATCTCATTGTCATCAGATCGGTTCTCTTTTTGACCCATTTAACCATTGTAGTTAATCCGTCATTTAAGTGAGGAAAAGAATCAAATGAGGTTTTAATTAACAAGAAAAAAATGAAGTACGAACTTTGCCATAGCAAGTAGCTAACGTTTATGCTTGAACACTGGATTTTTAAGTTTGTTGAAGCTACATTGTTAAAGAAATCTTGTTGCAAATCACATGAGTCTAGGCAGACACTGCTAAAGCTACTGCTTTTCTTTTCTAAGCATTCCAGTAAGCACTTAGATTTGTTTCTAAGTTGATATATATAAGTACTTAGTTAGTTAGTTGTTCAGTTTATGATATAAGCACTTAGATGTTCTGCTTAAAACTTTAAGTTGATGTAAGTTTTGAAGTTGTGCAGTGCAGGCACAATAAGTTCTAGTATGAGTGAGACAACAAAGAAATATCATATATATAACTCATTTATACGTAAGACTTACGCCTTACGCCTCAAGGCGAACGCCTTACTGAGGCTCTCCCGAAAACGCCTCGGCTACGCCTCAGCCTTTTAAAACATTGATCGAGATTTTCGACTAGATTTTATGTCCTCTTATCCCGATGTCATCTTCTCAAAATTCTCAGATTGGATTTTGCTCCCCACGTGTCAAGATATAATTCCTTATCAAGATTTTTGAGCAGATTTTATGTCCATGTGACATATCTTATCTTCCGCTCTAAAACTCAATAAAAGCTTTGGTTCAGATTGGATTTGGAGCCACCAACGTGGTCTCTATGAAGATCAAGCCCAAGGGCTAAACAAAGGGCTATCTATACTCCAGCCTGTGGCCCTTTTAGCCCCTCAAATCTCTTTTTTGTAATAGCATAGCCTGCCATTGGGGATGGAAAACACCATTTTTTGGGCTATACCAACCCCTTAGCCCCCCATTGGAGATGGCCTAAAATCCACATGTATCTGTCTGGACGTCTGGTAAAACATAAAACAAATATAAAATGTTGTGGCGAGCAGGCATCATAGAAATGATATGATTTTATAGGAGAACCAGTCAACAAGTGCTTAAGAGTTTCAGTTGCTTCAACTTTTCCACGCAAGAATTTCCAGACAATCCAAGTCTACAGGCCAAATGAACTAATGTACAACACTAAAAAGAGAGAATATAAACAAAAATGAAAAATTTATAATTCTTAAACATATATTATCTCGTTTGACATTCTAAACGTGGAAATTATAAATTTCTCTGTGGAAAAAGTGAAGGATTTGATTGTTTAAATTCCTCCCTTCAATTTCCATCAAAATAGGTATCATTTCGAGTTTTTTGCAGAAGTTTATTCTTATGTCTTTATTAGTTTCCAAAACAATATACTTTTCTTTTTTTGTTAAAGGGAAAACACATTATGTGCTTTCGTCAAAGTGCTTAATGGAGAGGGAATCAAGGAATCAGTGATTACCATCAATCAGCGTAATTACAGATCCATCAGCATTTAGTATCATTAATGTAATCGATATTTCCGTTGTAATTCTATCCCTATATAAAGGGACTATGAAATGAAATGAGTAGACCATTCCAATCCATTTTTACTTTTACACGTTATACGACAGGAATTGTCGTGGTTTGTTCCCACTTTGTCTCATTTTGATCCCCGCACTTCACAATGAGAAAGTGAAGTGAAAAATAATAATCTAACTTCAGAACGTAGCAGATTCGATGCCTGATGCGTTTACTGATATTGCAAAAGTGACCAGATCACATATACCAGCTGCAAATGTGCCTGCAAGGTTAGAAGTCCCTAACAAGGGGCACGGTGCCCGCAGATAAAGGCACTACAACCACACTTAGTGGAGGTATGGTTGAGGCCGTGGCTCCTCAAAGGAAGAGGGGGAGGCCACTTGGTTCGATTGACACCCACCCAAGGAAGAAGAGGGCGAGTAAGGCACAAACCGATCCATTAATCATCAATGTAGAGAATCCCTCTCATGAGATTGTCTCTGATTATAGTTATGTCCATGAATCAATACTAGAGGACTCTCCAATGTTTGAAATGATTCCAGAGAACAAAGAAATCTCAATGGATTATGAGAGTTCATATGAGTTGATAGAAAGATCTTCCATACACATTGATGATGTATTTGCATACACTGTTGCTCAAGAAATCATAGAGCACGATGATATCGAACCACACTCGGTTTCAGAATGTCAACAAAAAGCAGATTGGCCTAAATGGAAAGAAGCAATCCAGGCAGAATTAGATTCTCTGACAAAGAGACAGGTATTTGGTCCCGTAGTGCTAACCCTACCAAGTGTAAAGCCTGTAGGACATAAATAGGTCTTTGTTAGAAAGCGTAATGAGAAGAATGAAGTCCTGAGGTATAAGGCTCGCCTTGTGGCACAAGGTTTCTCCCAATGCCCTGGAATTGACTATGAGGAGACATACTCTCCCGTAATGGACGTTATAACGTTCCGCTACTTAGTTAGCCTATTAGTTTCCGAAGGACTGGAAATGCAACTCATGGATGTGGTGACTACATATCTCTATGGGGATCTAGATTCAGAGATATATATGAAAGTGCCTGATGGCCTTACACTACCCAAGTCAAGTGACTCTAAACCACAGAGTGCGTTTGCAATTAGGTTGAAACGCTCACTTTACGGATTGAAACAATCCGGGCGGATATGGTATACCCGTCTAAGTGACTACTTGATTGGTAAGGGATATAAGAACGATGAATTATGCCCATGCGTATTCATAAAGAAAACAAGTTCCGGATTTGCAATTGTAGCAGTATATGTCGATGATATGAACATAATAGGTACTCTTGATGAAATAAGAGAAACCGCGAGCTACTTGAAATCCGAATTTGAGATTAAGGATCTTGGGAAAACTCGATTATGTCTAGGTCTTGAACTAGAACACCGAGTTTGCGGAATACTAATCCACTAGTCTACGTATGTCCAAAAGATGCTCAGGCGATTTAACATGGACAAAGCGCATCATGCTAGCACTCCCATGATCGGTCGAAGTTTGGATGCAAGAAATATCCATTTCGTCCAAAGGAAGATGATGAAGAGGTGTTGGGAGTTGAAATTCCCTATCTAAGTGTAATAGGCGCGTTATTGTACTTATCCCAATGTACTCGACCAGACATTGCATTCTCAGTGAACTTGTTAGCTAGATTTAGCTCAGCGCCAACGCAGCGTCACTGGAATTGTATCAAGAACATTTTCCGATACCTAAAGGGAACCATTGACTTGGGACTGTTCTTTCCCTACAGAGAGACAAGAGGGACCGCAGATGAAACTGCAATCCCTGAAGGAAATATTGATGGCGAAAGTGTCACTCACTACACCGAAACGCCAAATGATGTTTTGGTTGGTTTTGCTGATGCTGGGTATCTCTCTGACCTACATAAATGTCGTTCCCAAATTGGTTATGTATTTACCATTGGGAACACAGCGATATCTTGGAGATCAACCAAGAAAACCCTTGTGGCTACCTCCTCGAACCACTCAGAGATCATCGCTCTACATGAGGCGGTCCGTGAGTGTGTATGGTTAAGAGCTATCATCACACATATTCGAGGGACTAGTGGTTTAAGTTCTACCACCGAAGAGCCTACTTGCATTTATGAAGATAATGCAGCTTGCATCGAACAGATGAAGCTAGAATATATCAAGGGTGATAATACAAAACACATATCGCCAAAGTTTTTCTACAATTAGCAACAACAGGCCCTCCTCAAGATTCAAGTGAATCAAGTAAGGTCTGAGGAGAATGTGGCAGATTTGTTCACCAAATCATTGTCTAAGGCCATATTTGAGAAACATGTGAAAAGTATAGGAATGTGAAGACTTTCCAAGCTCCCCTGATTAATGTAAGTATCAGGGGGAGGTGTAGACGTCAGGGGGAGTTAAACACACACATGTCATACTCAAATGTAAAAGGTGCGTTGTGCTCTTTTCCTTCGACCAAGGTGTATTTTTGTCCCACAGGGTTTTTATTGTTACTTGGTAAGGTTTTTAGTGAGGCAACAATTCATGCACCATTTCGGCTTTAACTTGGCAGAAGGGGGAATGTTAATGGAAAAATACATTATGTGCCTTCGTCAAAGTGATTAACAGAGAGGGAATCAAGGAATCAGTGATTACCATCAATCAACGTAATTACGGATCCATCAGCATTTAGTATCATTAATGTAATCGATATTTCCGTTGTAATTCTATCCCTATATAAAAGGACTATGAAATGAAATGAGTAGACCATTCCAATCCATTTTTACTTTTACATTTTTAATATTTTAGTTTGTTTTAAACTTTCTTAAGTTAGAGCATTTTTAGCAATGCTAGTCATTTTTGAGTCAAATTTTAGCTAAAGTAGCTAAAAAGTCATTTTAGCTAAATTTTAGCTAAAGTAGCTAAAAAGTCATTTTAACTAGCCAATTTAGAATTACTTTTGCATCAATGCTATCTATTTTAGCTAGTTTTGAATTTATATTATTTTTTAAATGAATATTAAATAGTTTAAATGTATTTATAAATTACATAAAATAACTTAAAATGAATGTTTTAAATTATAGAGAGCCTCATCCCGCTCTCTATATTTAGGAGCGAGATAGCTAAAAGTTATAATAGAGAGCCACTTAGGAGTCTAGTGCAGCTGCTAAAATAGATAAAAAGTTAAACATGCTCTCCAAAATAGGTAAGGAGCCACAATAGAGAGTCTGCTAAAGATGCTCTTATTATACATTCCAAATTCTAAAAATGTAAAACAAAATAGTGGAAATCGCAATTAATGAAATTTTAATTGATTGAATTCTAGATTCCATCATTTCATGATCCTCAAGAGGAAGACTTTTGTATCATAGTTTTATTTTTATATAATTCGCCAAGTAATTTTGAATGCATTTTCTCTTAATTTTTTCTTTTTTAAAAGCTTTTATAAACATAAAAAATGAGAAATATGCAATGAGAACTAAAATGAAAATAAATAATTAAAGTACTGTAAATGTACATGTTTCTATTATTATAAATCTTTGTAGAGAAAAAATATATATTTTCCTTATTAGTTTGCTGTCTTTAACAGTCTTTTTATATATGGATACATGTCATTGAATAATTAAAAATTGAGGGAGGTCTAGTGAGTAGATTAAGAGGTCCCAATAGAAACTCTATTTCAGAATTTCTCAAGAATTTAAAATTTACCCATCCAAGTGGGCGTGGGGCAGCATTTTAATCTATCTATTAATAATATGGGTGTGGGGCTGAGCCTCCCAGCTTGAAATAATAGTTCCAAACCCCATTATTTCAAAAAAAAAAAAATCCAAGTGGGAGGGATAGGAATAGCAAAACAAAATATATGTGCTTCAATTTTCACTGAGGGATAGGGATAGGGATAGCTCTCAATGGTTTGGCCATCTCTAGGGTGAGTACAAACTTATCATCCATGTTCATGTTCTCTGGTGTAATTCCATCTTCAAGCTTCCAAACAAAGGAATCGATAAGAGAACCCAACATTAAGTGCAACATTCTCATTGCCAATGGCAATCCCGGACATATTCTCCTGCCGGCGCCAAATGGAATAAGTTCAAAATTCCGGCCTCTAACATCGAGTAGAGACCCCAAGAACCTCTCTGGCTTGAATGAATTCGGGTCATCCCATATGCTTGGGTCTCTGCCAATGGCCCATGCGTTAACAAGCACTTGTGCACCCTTCGGGACTGTGGAGCCTTCAATCTCTACATCTGATTCGGCTTTTCGGGGAAGTAACAAAGGAACTGCAGGGTGCATACGAAATGTTTCTTTAATAATGGCTTGCAAGTAAGGTAGTCTAGTAATGTCTGATTCCTCAACATGATTGCCTTTGCCAATTACTTTGTTAAGCTCTAATTGTGCTTTTGAGAGAACTTCAGGGTTGTGCAAGAGCTCTGCCATTGCCCATTGGAATGTGGATGAAGCTGTGTCTGACCCTGCAACAAAAAGAACCTATCCAAACACATTATCTCTAAGCATTATATTGAACTGGACTAGACCAAAAAGGTATTGCATTGAAAATTAATGTAATATGTCGTTGCGATGAACTTGAGCTTAACATATCTCTGAGTGTCATATGAATTACTACAATTAATAGCATTCAGTAGTTCTTATTCACACTTCTAGAAAATCATTCTACACTGCAAAATTTAACATTTTATTATTTTCGAACACTCACAAAATAAGTGCAAAATGACTTTTTAGATGTGCGAATACCCTACATTATTATCTTAGAAGCTCAATTATTAGGAAACTAAAAGCAATTGAAAATGAAAAAGGTGATACAAACTGACCAGGATGAAATGATAAAGTTGATTTTTGTTGAGCTCCTCACTGTTTTCCTCTGTAATAGTGGGAAGGGTATCCAACACATCGTTCTTTGTTGCAGATTCAGTCGATTTTCTCAGCTCCAACCTCTGCTGAACTATTGTTTCAACTAAATCTATTATCTTTCCAAAATACTTTGTCATTCTCCATTTCTCCTCCTTCTGCCATTAGGATCAATCTTCCTAAGCAAAGGAAAACAGTCCCCCAAGTTTGGTTTTCCAGCCTCGATCATAATATTATGCACCATCTCCTTGAACTCCCTGGCCATTTTGGAACTCGGGCGGTCTGCTAAATCAATCGAAAAAATTGTATTAGACAGCAAATTGAGTGTCGTAGTAAAAGCTGCCCTACCAAAGTCAACTGCTTCCCCACTCAGGCTGCTTTTATGGACTAATTCAAGGAGTTGCTCCACTTTCTTCCGTCGCAAGTTTTGGTTAGCATCAAGCTTTTGTTGGCAAATAGCTGAGTGTTGCATATTTTTCTTTGGTTTCTCCAAAGGGGAGAGACTGGGATCCATGGCAAGCCGATAGTGTGGTGATCAAGGGCTCGAATGGCATCAGGGACTGTTCGATTGGACAAGTATTGGTCATGGGTTTGGAGGACTTGTTTAGCCATGGCTGATGAAGAAACAACTATGGAGGTTACTTGTCCAAGTTTTAGGGACATCAAAGGGCCATGGATTTTGGCAAGTTCGGCAAGAGATTTGTGAGGTCTGTCACCAAGTAGGAGAAGGTTTCCGAGGATTGGAAGCGGTTTTGGACCTGGTGGAAGCTTTTTGGAACTGTTTTTGGCTCTTGAAATTGAGTAGAGGAGGGCTTGGATAAATGTCCAGGTGAGGATAAGGTAAACGAAAGCACTCCAGAAGTTCATCTCTCTTCTGATCCTTCAGGAGGAGAGAGAGAGAGAGAGAGAGAGAAGAGAGAGAGATCTGATCTCTCTTGTCTCAGCAAATGAAAATGAAAGTTGAGACTCGGAAACATCTGACTCCATATTGATATATAAGTGAGAGAGGAGTTTAATTACTTCTGCATAGAGTGTAGACAAAGTAATCTAAGCCTTTGCTACTGTTTTCGATTTATTAGCTAGTAAATCGTTATAAATCATCGATGTACAGTTTAGCTTATTAGCATTATCTTACAGGAGCTGCAGCACACATATTTTGGCAAAGCGCAACCCTATAGCAGCTCTATATCCGCGGGTTTTGACAAAGTTCTCTATACTACATTAATGTTTTGACAAAGATGTATACGTACACTTCCGAAATGTAATATTGGTAGGATAGTTATGGTAGCAGCTCTATAAAAGCAAAATTGTAAATCAGTAAGAGTGTGGTTGAAAATACTTCTACATGTTGCCAGAATTGACACATTATAAATGATCTGCTTGTCTCTAAATATGGCGAGCAATATGATTCGTTATACAGTTTTTTCTGATTGAGAGTCTGATCTTGTGGATATTATGAGTTATTAAAATTCTTGCGTATGACAGATGTACCATGTGTTTGGTAGGGCTGACCAATTAGTGTACATGCAGAGAGGTGTTTTAGGTATTCAATTTAATAAAGTAAGGATAGTTTCATAATACACTTAAAAAAAATTTGGGTTTTGGTTAGGTAGTCCCACCGCCACGTGATATTTTTGTCTTATTTCTCGCATGTTGCATATGTATTATTATCACGAAATAATATCAAGAATATAAAATGAAATTGAATTTATCCTCTTTTCTTCCCCTTCCTCCTCTTTTCTTCTATAAGCTTAGTTCTTCCCTAAATTCTAGACCATGAGAGGAGTGGTGTTTTCACATTCTCTAGCACGGTAGCACCCGACCATATTTTACGTACTATCTTTCATTTAGTTGTTAGTTTTATTTAGGATCACGGGGCTTAGATTAATGGGTAAGAGGACTGAAGTCAAAATTTTACACCCCACAGTGTCCTGTTTTTCCTTTCTGTACGAGCTCTTTTTCCTTTCCCTACCAGTTCTGAATACGGGAAGGAAAAACAACAAGTTATTTGATATGTATATTGAAATTAATCGTTAATCCATAAGAGTAAATTTTGAGAACAATTTTAGTCACGGAATGGACTGATAGAGAGGCAGCCCAATTTGTTTGAGAAAAACTCCTCAAGGTTAAATTATCTAGCTCAAGACAGATGAAAGTGAGGTGCTCCTCTCGAGGTAAATTCAAGTGAGATGAAATCTCCTCAAGGCAAATCCAAATGAGGTAAAATCCCCTCAAGATGGATCCAAGTGAGGTACAATCCTCTCAAGGTAAATTTAGGTGAGAGGGAATCATGTTCTAGTTAAGGAGACAGGCCAAAAGAGAGATGGCTCACTACTACAAATTTCCCCATTAGCACCTTTTTTTTAGCCACTAAAAAGTCATCAGTCCCAAAATGAATAGTATTACACTGATATCCCTGATTGGTGGGTTTTTTTTCCCTCTCACTGATCATCAGTGTGTATAGTACACAGTAAATGCAAATTATATTTGTTTAATCCGTATGACACTGTTAATGGGGGTCAAACCCTTCGGAGTTCAAACCTGAACAAGATCTAGTTTTTTCTTCCCTCATTTTAGCTCCGTTCCTGATTTCTCTCCTCTCTAATATTTTCTCTCCTGGGTGACTGGTTGCGCGTTTGAAGTCGGCGAGACACACGAATGGCTTCAGACTATCTTCTCTCAACCCAGGTGACAATCTCAATTTCAAAACTTTATCGAGGATGATACTATGTTGTTTTGTATGTCTATTCCTTGAATTTGGTTGACATTGATTTGCCTAAGTTTGATTGAAATTTCCGGGGTAGGAACTTTTAGGTTAAGCTATATGCTTCAGATTAGGAGAGTTATTCCGTGGTCTGGGGATTTAGGTTTGTAATATCCAAACATGCTTAGCTTTATAGTATGGAATAATCAATGGATTTATGGAGGGTAATAGACTTGCAATATCCATTGTGCCGAACCTATAATTGTGTAGTATAAAGATCTTTGAGTTGAAGAGTGAGCTGCTCATGAGATTATTCCTAGGATTTGTTAGGAGTTTAATTCTTTATTATTCATCATTGTCCAAAATAAACAATTTAGTTTATTATTGTCTAGATCTATAATTGATGCCTCCCTACTTTAATTTTTAGGGTTGTTCTGTGATGGAGGAGTCATGGAAGATTTGCTTCTTGCTTAAATCTATTAAATTTATTCTAATTAATCTCTGCTGCTTTTCTAACCTTTTCATTCCACTGCTGGTGTTGCAGAGTACAAAGCAGAAGCTTAATTAGACCAAGAGTCTTCATTATACTGAGAAGGTATACATATATAAATTAAGATCTGTTGTTTACTTCATTTCATTCAATTGGGTTCAAATACTATCTGGGTTTCAATAAAAGTTAAAAATTTTAGTCAATTTAAGTTGACTTCTAGAGAATAAGTTAAGTTGCTAAACAGCTCACACAATGTTTTATTCCTGCTGAACTTAAGAGTCCACCATAGAACTCAGCATGGCTGAGACAGATGATAAAGCTTAATGATGCCATGGCTCTATTGTTAACATAAGTTAACAAAGGTCCAACTTGGATGCCTGTACAGAAGAGGATACGGATAAATGTTCTCTATTGATTAAGCCCCTGTTTAACTTTGAATTTGCTTATATTGATTAAAAGTTGACAAATAATTATTTCTTCTTGATGCATGTACTTCCTCGTCCAGAGTCTCCTTCTTCAAGGTAATATCACACCTCTATGGCCTACATACCATATTATATCAGTCTAGTTTGAAGCCTCTGAGAACTATTATCACTTAGTTAAGTTGCATGACTCCACTCACAAATCATCTGAATTTTGGAAGCTTGAAGAGCTTTATCTAAAGGTATTCTATTCATGCACGAAGGCTTTTTAATAGCACAATACTAATGCTATCCCTCTTAAAGGTTGATTCAATTCCGAAAAAAATTTGCAGTTATGCAATGATTTTTCGGTTCCAAAGGAGAGGCCGGAGAACTTCATAGGTATTACACCCCAAGTTATAATTTGTTCACAGGTTGAAAATTTAATATGAGCCCTCTCTCTCTCTCTCTCTCACACACACACACCCCATTGCTGGAACTACAACTAAAGGCATTGTAACAATTGGTGTCCTTAGGGAGATGTATTTGTGGTATATGCATCATATATATGGAGTTCTGATTTTTGTGAAATAGAAATGTCACTTGCTGCTTGTTGTCTTCTTTATGCTATATAAACTTGTTGCTTTGTGCTTTAACACACGAGCTCTGGCTTGTGCTCCAAAATAACTTGTGTCTGATGGAATGGATTATTTAAGCTTATTTGATATTTAACTGAAATCAAACTTCAGTTTCTATACTAGTACCTTCTTCTACTTGGTATGAGTACCCTGGAAATAAAATGCTAGTCATACAAGATTTCTAAATTATTGTGCTTTTGTGTGAGGACCTTGTTGATCTAGTTAAATTAATTAATTATAGTTTGCAGGGGTTGACGTTAAGTATGAAGAGATAATTGAAGCAACTTCAATTGGCTCCAGCAAAGTCTTATGGTCCTGCACTGCTCAGGTCTCTTAGTTCACTTCCTACATGTATTTTAATTTCTGTACATGTTTCACTTAAGGACTTTATGATTTGGATGGCATTTTATTGATTCTTTTTATTGTTTACATATTGAAATTTTACTATGATATGCTCAAGTATTCCTGTTGTTTGACTTGTCTTGTTTTGGTCTGATTTTAGTTCAGTAGGATCATGAGGGAAAGTTTTCATTGTTATTCTGATTGTTTTTGGTTTGTTTGACACCAAACACCTGTAGAGTAATGGACTAGATTATGTCAGGCACTTTTGGTAGGTCTTGGTATTAGAAAAGACCTTTTCTGTTC
This sequence comes from Rosa lucieae, assembly GCA_024704745.1. Classification (NCBI taxonomy): domain Eukaryota; kingdom Viridiplantae; phylum Streptophyta; class Magnoliopsida; order Rosales; family Rosaceae; genus Rosa; species Rosa lucieae. Next base: position 42,099 of record JANPXK010000807.1, read on the forward strand.
AATCTGACTAGAAAGAAGTTGTCATTTTTGTGATTCGGACAAAGTATACTAAATCATCAAGATTAAAAAGTTGGGGAAAAATATACATTTATGTGCCATAATTTAATGACTCTTGCCTTTTAGAGCTCATTCTCTTCCTGAAAGCTTGATTCTAAATAACTAGACATACTTGTTCTTTTTCTGACCATTTCATTTATAATGCTGTTGCAGCTGCTACTGACAGGAGAAGACTTCTGTGGTATAAGATTAAGATTTATGTACTGCCATGAGCCTCCTACTTGAGGTACTTGAACAACAGATGTACTTTTATCATTTGGTGTGCATCTATACTGCATCTGGTTTATCCTTGTCTGGTTGATAAACATCTGCATCTGGTTTATGCTTGTCTTCTTTGCTACCTTAATGAATATTATGAGCATTAATGTATTATCACTTTTCTATATAATTGTTAGAAAAAGAACTAATTACAATTTTTATCTTGCAGGTTATTCGTTAGGAAGTGTTGCAGCATCAAAGGGTTGCAGCCTTGGGGAGGAACAATCTTGATGTTTAAATTTTGATGGGTTTATCTGTAAATATTTAGTTTGTGTAGTTTGGTACTTTCTAAAGTACTATACAGTACATTAATGTAGAGGTGCCAGTTGGCACCTTATTTTTTTAATCCAGCTTCATAATTTTGCCACTGATATTAGTGGCATTCCAAAACCACCATTACACACTGATAATGGTTGCTTGGGCATTGATTTTGATGCAGCCTTGCCTTGGTTTAAGTTATGTCACTGTTAAGTTATTGGTGTGTAATGTCCCATTAGCACCTGCAATAGAGGGGACTGATATTTCATTAGTTGCTGCATAGTGGCTAATGCCATTAACCACTGTTATCAGTCTGCTTTGTCCCAATAGGGACTAATTGAAATCAGTGTCCTTTGGGGAAATTTGTAGTAGTGGCTCAATCTATTTGGGGAGCTTTGAGAAGATTAGATCCTCTTGAGGAGAAATCCCTTTAAAATGGATCTGAAATTCTGAATAACGCGGAACTGGTTAACGGTCAACTCGGCCGAATCTGTAGCAAGCAGGAAATACTCCCACTTGTTGTCTTGAAAGTGGTGTAATTGATTCACTGATGCATGACTTGCGGACTTTGCACACCACTACGCGCACTAGTTAGATAAACATTCAAGGTAAGCAATCAATCTCATCTATGCCTACTATAATTTAAACATTCACTAACTTAGGCATCAGAGTTTATTAAAAAAAAAAATTAGGCATCAAAGTATCTTTTGCAAGTACCTCATTTATGATTTATTCCTTCGACTTAACTTACCCATGCCAATTCGAATTCTGAGAGTGTGAAGACATTAATTAACTACAAAATTTTCACTCTCGCTCCCATCAAAAAAGTAGGTGAGGAGATCTTTTACTGATTTTTTCCACACAAATGCTATTCACCCACTTCAAAATCAACATTACTGCATGGCTGTTGATTCTTTCTATTTAATCCAAGATCAAAATTACAGGCTGTTGATGATTCTATAGATTGATTAAGTGTTTTCAAAGAGATTTTCACTTAAAAATTTGCATTTTTTATGTTCTTTAAGTTCAAGAGATGTATACTTGGAAGCTGAGAGGTACCTTGATTGTGGTAATGAATATCTTGCCTAATCCATTGATATCTTGTCTCTTCATATTATATGGTTACAATATACACATCAAACAAAAATCATAGAGTAAATCATAACATTTGAAAAAAAAAGCTAGGCGTCTCCGAGAGATTTAGGGCTTTCGAAAGTTAGTTTCGACGAGGCGGCGGCGCACTTCCCTCAGGCAAGGCGGCGATCGTGGTGTGGCAGGGTACGGTGGTGGCGCGGGGCAGGTACTCAAGAGTCGATCTTGTTTGCAGTGAGAAGGTTCCATTCGGGGGTCTCTTCGATCGTGCTTTCAGGTTTCATTCCTAAACCAGTTCGGACGGTACTGGGATAGGCGGCGTCTAGGTGGTTGTGGATCAAAGCGATCAGAGCGGGGCGATAATGTCGTGGTCTGCGGTTACTGCGACTTCACCGGCGTTGTAGCATTTGATAAGGGCGGCGGGCTGTTTCTTCAGGGAAGTAGTCTGATTGTCGCTTGAGTCCGGGTCGAGGTCCAGGTTTCTTATGATGGTGGAAGACAGGGGCCGGTAGCCAGATTGGTGAGGGGTCGCTGTTCTTCCGACGATTTTCTATATGCTGATCTGGGAGGGAGGGAAGGATAATGGGCTAAGCTCCGATCAGGTAGCCGAGGCGCTTGGGTGGAGCGGCCGGACTCATCCTGCCTGCGTCTCCGTTTTTCGCAGCCGGAACTCACTAGGGTTGGGTTCGGCTGGGCCTGGAGATGTGGGCCATCCCTTTTCCTTTTCTGTTGGATTGGGCCTGTGGTGGTTGTTGGGGGGTGGCAGAGCCCATTTTCCCCTTTGTTTTGATTAAGATCAATTGTTTTCGGATCAGAACTGCTTCGGGAGTTGGTAATTATCTGAAATAAGATTGGCATTTTTCAAGCGGCTTATGGATAAGGAATTTCTCTTATTTGTTTGCTAGGAAGTGGCTCTCTGTTAGTACCGCAATTGCGCGCCTGGCTAATGGGGATGCTAGTCAATGATTTTGCCCTAGAAGACACGGAGTTGTTCTTTGTTTATGGGTTCGCTTTCAAAGCGGGCTCAAAATCGACTCGTAATGAGTTTTACATTACTTAGATAGGAGCGTGGTAGTTACCCCTCCATTTTTTCTATCATTAAGTGTATGTTAGACTCTGGCTTTTTAGCTGGTCATCTAATGCAATGAACCTTTGTTTAAAAAAAACAAAAATCAAAAATCAAATAAAAATCATGCTAAATATTTATGCACATTAGTTTTGTGGTGAATGTAAAGCTACTGGACTCGAGACATCTGCGGACATAGAAAATGATCTGATGAACTTGTTGGTATAGAGGTAAAGGAAAATTATCCACAAGATCTTCTATTTATGCATGCAACGACACTCTTACAAATCTGTGGCCATCTCTTTGTGAGAGACCGTATAGTAGTATAGAGGTGAAAGAAAACTGCCCAACTAAAATGATAGCCCATTGCCCACATGTATATATCTGGTAAAATAGAAAATACATGTAAAATGTTGTGGTAAGCAGGCATCATACAAATGATCTGATTTTATAAGAGAACCAGTCGAGAAGTGCATGCTTAAGAGTTTCAGTTGCTTCTACTTTTCCATGCTAGAATTTCTAGAGAATCCATTTCCAGAATGTATGTTGGCTCTGTCCGTATCCTCATCTCTACAGACCATCGTTGGTTACCAATCCATGCTAGCGATTTCCGTTGAAGTTCCTGTGGCAAATCTACTATGGCGGTTGCAAGTTGGATATGAAGAAGAAACTTTAATTAGGGTTTGAGTTTTTTAGGCTGCTTGGGCCTTTAGGTTTTAGTTTGCGTTTTTAGTTATTGTCCTACTCATGTCTTAATTCTTGAGAATTTCTGATTTTGAGAGGCTTGTTACCTGGCCTTGGCTTTGTTTGGGCCTTCATGTACCTTCTGGCTTACATAATCACAAAAAAATAAAAGGCAAAATAGCCATATTACCCCTTAGCTTTTCACATGACTGTTGATTTACCCCTTGACATTTCAATTTTAATTATTTACATCCTCACTTTTCTAAATGTTTCCAATTTACACCCTATAGTTAAATTTTAGACTTTCCATCCAATTTCTCAGTTAACTTGGTTAGCACGTGAGGGGTCTTTTCGTCTCTGCAATTGTCACAAAAAAAAAAATGTTGCTATTTGTACCGAACAAAAATCTTAGTACACCCCGGCCAACTATAAATTTTTTGCCTCCAATCTTCCAATGTTACCCTCATATATTAATAAATAAATAAATAATTACTTTGTTAAAAATAAAAATAAAATACTGCTATTCGTCTACCACAACTTTTTTTTTCCCCTCATCCTCTCCTTTTCTTCTCTGTCTATCTCTCAATTATCTTCTTCTTCGCATGCCCTCTTCCTCTATGTTGCTTTTGTCGAAATCAATATAACACAATCCCAACTTGAATCAATCAAGATGACCTTCACATGCTTGCTGTAATTTTAATTTTCATATTCCATACATTTAAATATTTTAGTTTGTTCGATGGCTCCTCAATCTTATACACAATACAAACCCCTCCAACTGGAAACATGGAATATCAAATTCTCATATGAATGTTTGACATATTAATGACCAGTCCGACCTTCAAAAAAAAAAAACCAATCAAAATGGTTTCTCCTTCAGTGATATGACCATCCAATCATTTGATGTGACTAGCAAATATTAATTAAGTGATCAATTGCAAGCTAACGACCGATCTTGAAATAAAGGGAGTGAAGAAGAAGAAGAGATGGACAAGGAAGAAGCGACAAAGGGCAAGTTTTTTTTTCCCTTCTTTTAACAAAGAACAGTTTTGTACTTTTTATTTATTTCTTTAACGATGTGTTGATTTGTTTAATATTTTTTTTCAGGTGATAGTTGAAAAGACGAAAAAGCCTCTCACTTGCTAACCAAGTTAGTGGAAAATTAGATGGAAAGTCTAAAAAATAACGATAGAGTGTAAATCAGCAACAATTAGAAAAGTGAGGGTGTAGATAATTAAAATTGAAATGTCAGGGGATAAATCAACAGTCATGAGAAAAGTCAGGGGGTAATTTGGCTATTTTGCCAAAATAAAAAATAAAAATTTCGACAGACAAAACAAAGTAATTAACAAACTAATTTGGGCCTGTATGTGCCTTCTGGCTTTTATGAATATCTGTATCACCATTATTGGTGCACTGAATATTTTCTCAAAATAAAAAAATAAAAAATCTTATAGTTATTGCAATTACTTACTCCTCCTAATAATCCTTAATAATGAAATATTCATGCACCTTTTTTTTTTCCGGGCCGATCAAAAGGTTCATTGCACCGATGTGTAGGTAAATCTGCCATTTATTATGGTTTTTATGGAAAATATTGGCAGATAAATCTTACTGGCAAGTGCATGAACATGGACAGTGGAACACAACGTACATAAATAGGCACCTATGGTTATAATTCTTATCATCCTTCTGAAAACTCAAGATTTCTTTTCTTATTGTCGTCATCCTTCACATTATATTCTCGCGCTCTTTCCTTATCTCTTATTATCAGATACGAGTGGCACGAGGAAATAATGGGGCGAAGGAGAAAAAATCAAAGGCACAATTTGGAGACCAAAAGCTTTTACTATCTTATCGGATCAACTATTTACCAGAAAATCTCATGGTCGTCATTTCCTTCCTCACGTAAGTATATATTGTTCTCTCTCTACATTTTACAAATAATTATATGCATAATGCATGTATGCTTGTAAGTATATACTAATGTACTAGCTATTCCTCAGTTTGATTGTGTTTATGTTTGTATGATTTTACTTTAGGTATTTGGTCTGATTTTGTGAATTTTTCATGTATATCATTCTATTGTAGAACTCAAATGGTCGAAACACCATGTGGGAGATGAGTGGTCTTTTTGGGTGTATCAATGGATGAGAAAATTCTTTGGATTACATTTAAGCTCCTTGTAGTTCCCCAACAGCAAAATGTCAGGGACTTCGTGCTACATCAGCAACAGGATCAACCAATCAGCAATTCTAAGGAAATTCGGGATTTTTACCACTGAAGTATTACTTCACACCCAAATCAAGATATTGAATTTCTACCATTTGTAATGACTTTGATAAAATGATCAAATAAAAATTTGGTCGGTCAATCAGATATCGCATATATATGGAAAATGATTATCTTCTAATCCAAATTGAAGTCCTCCTAATTTGTTGTTACATGTTGATCTTAAATATAATTTTGATGTGAAGTATTGATGCACTAGGGATGTGAAGAAATTTTAAATACACACCCCTAACTACTTAATACACACTCCTTATTCAATACACAATCCATTTAATTTCTCATTCTAATGTTTTACTAAAAACACAATCCAAAGTACCTAAAATATTCTTAATCTCAAAAATCATTAAATATCCTATTCTTTATTGACTATATTAATGCTACTATTTAATATGATTAGTATATATTAGTATATATATTGACGTTTTGTAAATGATCATATTGATTACTTGGGTTAGTTGTTGAGAAATCTAGAGATTTGTTATCGTTTCCTTCAAATAGATGCCTAGAAAGAGGTTTTGTATTATTTGAGTTCTCATTTAATAAACACCTTATTGATCAAGTATAAAATTTTGAGTTGAACGTTCAACAAAAACTATTTAAATATCTCCAAAGTGGTTGAACTACTAAGTTGTTATTGGAGGGGCCAAACAAATATACAATTACAAAATTTTCTACATGTGATGTTTTATATTAGATAATAAATTGACTAATCGATCATAACTAAAGCGCAAAAAGGAAATTAACTAAAAAATGGGAGTAAAGCGGTTTGTTTAAAAACATTTAATGCCCTTGATTCCGATATTCTAAATTATGTTTCTCACCCTATTTATTTGCAATTTCTTTAAGAAAAATTTAAATCAGATGGTCTCTAACTTTATTCTTGTATTAAATGGGGAGGCCAAGTATAGAAATTATTTATTGTGCTTATTTAACTAATTATAAATAATTATAGAATAATATAAGAAAAATATGACTATTTATATTTTAATGATTTGTAATATAAGATAATAGAGCTGTGTATTGAGCAATTAGGGATGTGTGTTTAAAATTTCTCGTTGGAAATTGGTAAACAAAGTTACAGCTAGAAAGCAAGAAACATCTCTCATCAAGTTATTCACATTTCCTGAATTAGACTACAGAAAACAAAGAATTAGAAAAACAAGGACAAAAGAATTGAATGAATTGAAAGGACAAATTTTTTGAAGGCCAACAATAAGCCAAATTTGAAACAGAGCAACTAGCTCGCTGATGTTGATGATGCTACCTCTTTCGATTTCTCACAGTTCTCTTTCTTATCATCTCCTTCTATCTTCTCTGATTCCTATTCAAAACTAGTACTTTTAGTATGGCAAATCGGAATCGGGGTGGCCAAGTAAGTAGGGTTCTCATTTCCAGCCATTATAACCAAAACCTTGTCTTTAAACACCTTCACAGAATTCCCACCAGGCTCCAAATCTCTGTTGGCACTGCTGCCTCCTCCGTGTCGCTTCCAAAATGAGCAAGCCAAGATCAAGAGAGCACAAACAACAAGAATAGCCATCGTCACTAGACCACCTAAGAGGTATGGGATCGGAGAGTGCCAAGGTGAAACCTGGGTGGAGCCATGTCTGGTGGTGCTTCTGTCGAAGGTATTTTGTTGGTGAAATAGTAGCCGTTACGGTGGTTCTCATTTTCTGAAGATAGTAGGGATCAAGGTTGTTTTTTAGAGGGGAAGCAGGTGAGGAATGTGAGCTTGGGGGAAAAGACAGCCATGATATTTATACCAAGAAAAAAAACGTGTATGATCATAGAGAAACTGAAAGAAAATGTATGATCAAGGTATTTAAGCCTGACGACACCAAGGCGATGAGCAATAATACTATACAAATTGGCGAATATCTCTTTTGCCTTATGAAGGTGGGAGATGGCAAAAGCTTAATCTAGAATCTAGCCGGTCTCATTAATGGTGGTACAATGCCAATTGACCCTGACTATGAGTTGGACTCGAGCTGTGCCAACAGACGAACCAGGATTTGAAAATGGGTTGGGTTGGAGTTACCATATGGTGTGGGTTGAACTTACCCGATCTGTCATAATTAATCTTGTTCAATGTTATTATTTTTAGGGAAAATGATCATTTACCCGATTTTAGGCTAAAAATTGCCCACTTGCTCCACCAACTGTTTTTTAACCCCATTTACCCAAAACACTCTAAGGGATTATTTCCCCTTTACCCAATTAATTTCCCCTTTACCCAATTAATTCTTTTTTCTTTTTTTTTGAGACTTTTTTGCCCTCTCCTTCTTTCTCACTTAGAGAGAGAAGTCACCTTCCACCTTGCTGTGCTCCGGTGACCAGTGGCCGGCGCGGTCTCCTGCGACCGGACTCCGGCAAACGGTGTCCGGATTCCGGCGACCGGTGACCGGATTCCAGGAACCGGTAACCGAAATCCGACGACCGATGACTGGAATCCGGAATCCGGCTATTATTGCCCCCCAGTAATCATATTACTGCCCCCCAGTAATCATATTATTGCCTCTCAAAAATCATATTATTGCCGTCCAGTGAATTGTATGAACTCCCAAAACCAAAATGAATACACTACAGGAACAATTGATCAATTTATAATCATATTACTGCCCCCCAGTAATCATATTATTGCCCCCCAATACAAAGTCCAATGTTTCTACTGCCTCCCAATAGACCACCAAAAATGCACCTTTTTGTAGGATTCACAGATAATTTGACTTTAATACACAGAAAACAACAGGTAACTTATCAAAACACCACACTATAGTGATCCATGTCCCTCATATCAAAGTCTACTGGGGGCCAATAATGTGTCTACTGCCCCCCAGTAGACCATCAAACAAACCCCACAGTTACATTGCAATTCCTGCCTCATTCCCGGGGTTCACAATGTACAAAAAAAAAAAAAATATATGGGCACCCAAGAGTGTGAAGCCGGCCCCTCCTCCTCCTCCGCTGGTTCCTTGTAATTGAAACTCGATCCAAACCCACATCGTCTCCTCTTTAGAACTAGACGACTATTTCGACAAAGGCTCTCCTACCGGAAACTAACCGGAACTCACACCTGAGTTCCTAGGCGCCGGAATAGCTGATAAGAACGACGTCACCGACAAAGGCAGCGCCGGTGAGACCTCTGAAGCTTTTCGTCACCGCCTCTCTCTCTCATCATCGTCGTTGTCTTCGTCTAGAAGGGAGCAGCGATTTCCTGCATCACGGAGATCCCCATGACGCCGAGATCTCCATCCCCAACCGGCCGCCTCATCGATTAACGTCCATTCGTCATCCAGCGCAGACGATGGTGAACTCTCATCTTCGAGACCGATGGTGGTTGGTGGACTCGGCATCTTCGTGGCTTATTGTGGTCGTTGAGTCGGCTTGGCAGGGGAAGGAAGAGAGAGAGAGAGAGAGAGAGAGAGAGAGAGAGAGAGAGAGAGAGAGAGAGAGAGAGAGAGAGAGAGAGAGAAGAGAGAGAGAGTATATGAGGGCAATACTGTCAAATACTGTTAGATTGGGTAAATGGGGTTAAAAAACTCTTAGTGGAGTAAGTGGACAATTTTTAGTCTAAAATTGGGTAAGTGGTCACGGCCCCATAAATATTGTGTAAATGTAAGAATAAAGAGAAATTTTAAATACACATCACTAACTACTTAATACACACTCCTTACTCAATACACCATCCATTTAATTTTTCATTCTAATGTTTTACTAGGTATACAACCCAAAGTACCTACAATATTCTTAATCTCAAAAATCATGAAATATCCTATTATTTGACTATAATAAGACTACTACTTAATATGATTAGTATATATTAGTATATATATTACGTTTTGTAAATGACCATATTGATTACTTGGTTTAGTTATTGGGAAATCCATAAAGATTTGTTATCGTTTCCTTCAAATAGATGCCCAGAAATATGTTTTGTATTATTTGAGTTCTCATCTAACAAACACCCTATTGATCAAGTATAAAATTTTGAGTTGAACATTCAACAAAAACTATTTAAATATCAGTAGTTTCTCCAAACTGGCCGAACTACGAAGTTCTCATTGGAGGGACCAAACAAATATACAATTACAAAATTTTCTACATGTGATGTTTTGTATTAGATAATAACTTGACTAATCGATCATAACTTTTAAACTGCAAAAAGGAAATTAACTAAAAAATGGGAGTAAGGCTATTTGTTTAAAAACATTTAATGCCCTTGATTCCAATATTCTAAATTATGTTTCTCACCCTATTTAATTGCAATGTATTTAAGAAAAATTTAAATAAGATGGTTTCTAACTTTATTCTTATATTAAATGGGGAGGCCAAGTATAGGAATTATTTATTGCGCTTATTTAACTAATTATACATAAATAGAGAATAATATAAGAAAAATATGACTATTTATTTTTAATACATAGATGTCACTAACCCAAATCAGCTCTATACTTATATAGGCATTTGCAAGCATAATTAGCTACAATGAGCCACGCTCATACTAACCGCCAGCGGTACCAACTCCCACCAAAGGAGTGACCTATGGGAACACAGCCAAGCAGGCTACCGCTTGAGCCCCGACTTAACCCCAGATCACCGCCGACGCGCCACACGCGTCACACCAAGACAGCATCAGAAGCTCCAGAAGCTGGGGACTGAAGCACATCAGTCCCACATCGAAAACATGGAGAAGATCAGCTCCTTCCTCACCTATAAAAAGTTCTCTCCTCTCCCTCATTAATTACGAATTTACTACTCACCTACTGTTACTTTGTCAACATAAATACATTGACTAACTTAGCATCGAGAAGAGAAGACCACCCAACGCGGTCTCCCTCTGACGCCTCTATATTTTACTTGACAGGTAAACGGAAGCTCTGAATATCACAAACTTAATAGTGCACTATTCAACACCCCATTAAACCTTGCGGCGGAGACCCAGCCGGGCAGCAGACTCCCATCGGTCCAGGACCTCACCGCTATGTATGAGCTGGCATTGGCGGACCTCCACAAGGCAAACAAGGAGCGTGAACAGGAGCGCATCGAGAAGGCTGAGGCCCAAAAGCAAGTGGCCACGCTGATGTCAAAGTTTGATGAATTAAAAATGGCGCTGGAAGAAAAAGCTAACACAGCACAGAGCGAGCAAGCGGAGCACCAGACGCAGTTGACCCAATATAGGCGGAATGGTACCAGTACCAGTCATACAGATGCAGGTACCGCTGAACCCACCAGAAGTGATGGGCTCGCCTCCTCTGCCCCGCCTAATGATGGAGCAGGAGGCGGAATCACGGCCAAACACCAACCGCCCGTAGCCAGGGCCAGAACTAAAGGTAATCCACCTACCCCCAGGCGGCAGCTGGTTCAACGGAACCTCCAGGCGAGGCCCGTTGGTGACGTAACCACCCTAATCCTGGAAAGGATGCAACAATTAGAGAAAAGGCTAATCCGGGGGAGGCAGGCACCCCTGCGCCAACTCCAAATCCGCTCTTTACATCTAGACCAAGACCATTCACTGCCAGGATCCTACAGGCCGTCAGACTAGCACACGCAAAGACACCAAAGATGTCACACTACAACGGCATGTCCGACCCCTTCGTCCACATGGACACCTTCAAGAAAGTCACTAACAATAAGGGATTTGATGACGCCACCCTCTGCTACTTGTTCATCGAAACGTTGGACAACGAGGCAATGAGATGGTTCTTCGAATGCCCACCAGGCTCCATCGACTCATTCCACTCACTGTCAAACACTTTCCTTTCGCGGTTCATCCTGTTGGCCGCCGGACATCACAACACAACTCAACTGTTCAACCTCAAGCAAGGGGCAGCCAAAACGTTGAAGGCGTTCGTCACTAGGTGGCGAGCGGCGACATCTCAGTGCCGCGATCTTGACAAGACAATGGTGCTGGCAGCCTTCAAGCAAGGACTCCTCAAGGGACCATTCTTTATCATCTCAATTACAATAATCCAAATGCTGCATATGACCATGTCATGAATGATGTTGTGATCCATGCACATGCATAATTCATCACATATGGAGAAACTCCCCCACTGCCGCCAACGTCTACCAAGTCCATTCAACCTTCCGCCAGCCATCAGGAGACAGTTAGCAAAATCTCTGCTACACCGCCAACAAATAAGAAGAGAGAATAGCAACAAGGCACCTACCAGAACAAGCGGCAGAGGGACCAACATTACAACAAGGGCAACCGCTCATCCCATGGGGATAGCTGTAATAAACAGACGGAATTCTCCCAGCGGTATGCAGTGTTCACAGTCCTCACAACCTCATATGAAGAAATATACGACCAGTGCAAGGACCAGATTCCGCCACCGCCCCCAAGAAAATACCCCAAGGGTAGGAAAGCCCAGGAACATAGGTAAATGGTACAAATACGATGAGGACAGCGGCCACAACGCCAACAATTGCAACGCTCTCAAGACAGCTGTTGAGACTTTGTACCACGATGGTAAGATGGAGCAATTCAAGATACGCCAACCACCACCCGTGGTCACCAACATCGAGCAAATAGGCCGCATCAATACCATCAACGGCGGTGCTCCAATTACCAACATGTCCCACAGGGCAAAAAAAAATGCTATGCGCGCGCTAACCACCCCAACGAAGTTTACAATATCCTCTACGAGAGGTTCGCTAAACTCCCAAGGTCGGGTTGGGAACCCATTACCTTCTCAGAGGAGGAGGAGCGCGGAGTGAATCTACCCCACGACGATCCATTTTTAATCAACGCCATACTCGATAAATGGTCAGTAGGGAGGGTCCTTGTGGACAGCAGATCCGCTGTCAATGTCATCTTCAATGGCTGTTATGGAAAACTCGAGCGTAATAGAAAATTACTCCAGGATCATGAGCCATTGCTCAGCTTCTCCGGAGATATCACTCAACCATTGGGTTCTGACTACATGTGACTAGTTATCGGCGTCAGTCCATGTACGGCGGAAATCCATACGGAGTTCATCATTGTCGACTGCTTCAGTTCATACAACGCCATCATCAGTCGACCGACACTCAACAAGCTCAAGTGCATCATAGCCCGGTACATGGTTCTCATGAAGTTCCCTACGCCCAATGGGACAGGTTGTGTCAAAGGAAGTCAACAATTGTCACGAGAATGCTACTCCACAACCGTAGCACGGTCGACGCGCCGCCATGAAATACTCACAGTCGGAAACCATGAGCCACCGCCAGACATCTTTGAGGACCCCAGAGATGACGGGAAGAAATATGTCAAAAAGGAGCCTGTCAACCCAGAAACATCTTTGAGGGTTATCAGCATCTCCGACGAACACCCTGAGCGGACAGTCCGCATCGGCGCTCAGCTAGACACAGAGGTAGCGGCATAACTCACCCAGTTTCTACGTGACAACGCCGCCGTCTTTGCATGGTCCTACGCTGACATGCCAGGCATGTCCCTTGAGATCATCACATACAAGCTGAACATCAAGCCATCCTTCTACCTTGTCAAACAGCGGCGGAGGGCCTTCGATGAGGAAAGGTATCATGCAATATGGGAGGAAGTCGCCAAGCTACAGAACATTGGGTTCATCCGCCAGGTCAATTACCCCCAATGGATTTCTAACCTGGTCATGATCAAGAAACTAAGCAGAAAGTGGAGGATGTGTGTCGACTTCAAAAGCCTCAACAAGGCATACCCCAAGGATAGCTTCCCGCTACCCCGCATAGATCAACTGGCCGATGCCACCGCTAGACACGAGCTATTGAGCATGATGGACGCCTTCTCCGGCTACAATCAGATCAAGATGCACCCTGGTGACCAAGAGTGCACCGCCTTCACCACCGACAAGGGCCTATACTGTTACAATGTCATGCCCTTCAGTTTGAAGAACGCCGGTGCAACTTACCAGCGGTTGATGAATGCCATGTTCGCTGAGCATCTGGGCAAAATCATAGAGGTATACGTGGACGACATGTTGGTCAAAAGCGTTAAAGCTAATGGACACGTGGCCAACCTCCGCATCATATTCGCCATTCTATTGACTTATGGCATGCGCCTCAACCCGGAAAAATGTTTCTTTGACATCACCGCCAGCAAATTCCTAGGTTACATAGTCAGCGAACGGGGCATAAAGGCCAATCCTGACAATGTGCAGGCCATCCTCAACATGAAGGCTCCATAATGGAAAAAGCACGTTCAGAGCCTCCAGGGCAAGCTAACCGCCCTTTCTCGGTTCATTTCCAGACTCACTAACAGATGCCTCCCATTTTTCAAGGTCCTAAAGACGACCCATAAGAAGGTAATCAACTGGAACCTGACTTTGAGGCGGCATTCCAGAGCTTGAAAGAGTACTTGGCAGCAGTCCACTTCTCTCCATTCCTGTGCAAGGGGAGACACTGTACATATACCTAGCTGTATCATAATTAGCGGTAAGCTGAGCCATTGTCCGGCGAGAGGGCCAGGAGGAGCTCCCCGTATTCTACGCTGGCAGAGGCATGAACGGGGCAGAAACAAGATATTCCCCCTGGAATGGCTCGCCCTTGCACTTATTGTTGCCACTAGACGACTCCGCCAATACTTTCAAGCCCACACCATTCATGTCTTAACAAACCAACCGCTGAGGCAGGTAATGAAAAACCCTGAGCACTTTTGTCACCTCAGCAAGTGGGCCATCGAGCTCATCGAGTTCAACATAGACAACAAACCAAGAACCGCCATGAAAGGCCAAGCGGTGGCAGACTTCATCAATGAGCTCACCGAGCATCAGGATGAACCCAACCAGGGTGCACAAGAGGCCAACACGGAAATGATAACTGTTGAGGAACCAGCCCCCCAACAACAGTCAGACTAGAACCTCCACGTTGAAGGCTCCGCTTGCGCCAAGGCCTGCGGCGCTGGAGTCATCCTCACAGGACCGGAGGGACTAAATGTAGAATACGCGTTGAAGTTCAATTTCAAAGCCTTAAACAACATGGCGGAATATGAAACACTAATTGCTGGCTTACTCCTCGCCATCGACTCGGGAGCTGATAGTGTGAACATATTCAGCGATTCCCAATTAGTCGTTAACCAAGTCAATAACAGTTTCCAGGCCAAGGACCAACAGTTAGCGGCATACTTGGGGTATGTCAAGACACTCCTAAAAAAAATCAAATTTCACACCATCACACAGATCCCGAGGGAAAAGAACACCAAGGCTGATTCACTGGCAAGACTAGCAACCACTCAACCACACCAATGTTCGACGGACACAAGGGTGGAGCGCCTTGACAAGCCAAGCATCACAAAAACCCTGGCGGAGATTTTCAACATTGAGACCAGGCCCAGTTGGATGGATGAAATCATCGAATACAAGCACAATGGGACATTACCAGCTAATAAGGTCGAGGTGCGACATCTCAAGCGGAGTAACCCGCTACAACATACAGAATGGTAAACTTTACCACTAGGGGTTTACTCATCCCAACCTCCGATGTCTGACCCCAGAAGAGGGAAAAGACGTGCTTACAATGATACACGCAGGGGAATGTGGAAACCACTCGGGCGCCAGGTCTTTGGCCAATTGTACAATGCGACAGGGATACTTTTGGCCCACGCTCGGCGAAGACACCAGAAGGGTGTCAAGGTCCTGCCACAAATGTCAACAGTACACTGACCTCCCCCACGCCCAGGCGGAACCCCTGTCAATCATTATCGGCCCATGGATCCATTCCATGTAGGGCCTAGACTTATTGGGAAAATTCCCAACCGCTAAAGGTCAGTTTAAGTACATCATTGTCGCCATTGATACAACAGCAAATGGATAGAGGCGGAACCACTGATGGCAATAACTATCGCCAAAGTAACTCACTTCCTCTGGAAGAACATCTACTGCCGGTATGGTGTCCCCTACACAATCATCACAAAAAACGGCACCCAGTTCAACAACAAGAAACTCATATCTTTTATCGCTAACCTGGGCACCAAGATGAGTTTGGCATTTGTCGCTCACCCCCAAACCAACGGCCAAGTTGAAGCAGCGAACAAAATAATCAAGAAGCTGCTAAAAAAGAAACTAGACGATGCCAAGGGTTTATGGACGGAAAAGCTCCCGGAGGTTCTATGGGCCATCCGGACTTGCAAACTTGCAAAATAAAGGCCCACCTGCATAACTTGCAAAATAAGCAACGGGTATCGCGTTTCTACAACGCCAGTGTCAAAACCCGGAACTTCCAACTAGGGGACTGGGTAATGAAGGAGGTCATTCCACCACCAACGGCGCTCCTCCCAACATGGGAAGGACCTTACAAAATATTGAAGTCGTTAGCCCCGACACCTTCTACTTAACGGACAAAGATGGCGTCACAAGTACCCAACCTTGGAATACCGAACACCTTCGGTATTATTACAAATAGTCATGCCTCTACCCAAGAGCATCTTGACTTAGCTAAAGTTTTTCTATATTGAGCTAAGGGAAGCTACCCAACGGGTACAACCCCACTTTTGTAAGCGCTGATCTATCAGATATTAATGAAATGAGAAATTATTCAAATCATTGTCACCCAGCCAAAGCACAAGAATTAATTGGCAACGCCAACATTATTCGGCGGACTACATCCGCTACATCGTGCACTTGGGAACAATTTTAATTCCTTTAATGTTTCGTTGATCGACAAAAGTCTAATACCGTCAAGGTACACAAAAAAAACAAAAGCCTTAGCGGCATTACAAGAAAAG
This sequence comes from Rosa lucieae, assembly GCA_024704745.1. Lineage (NCBI taxonomy): Eukaryota > Viridiplantae > Streptophyta > Magnoliopsida > Rosales > Rosaceae > Rosa > Rosa lucieae. Next base: position 58,502 of record JANPXK010000807.1, read on the forward strand.
AAAATAAGCAAGCGCAAGGCCACAAGGGCTCGAATGATCTTCAGGGATTGTTGGGCGCAGCTGCAACTGCTTCACCATCCACTGGCGGCTGCCGATTGACCAAGCGGCTTGTTTGGTCAGACTTGTGGGCAGTAGGGCTTAGCGTCAACATGGTGCCATCCGCAAGGGTGTTGGCCTCCATAAAATCTGCACGGGAGACTTCTGAGTAAGTTGGGGGCGGTGTCTTCAAACAAACATCCGCCGCACGATCACCGCTCTCACCACTTCCTGAGCAGACACCCTCAGCTTGAGTGGGAACCACCCCGCTCATGGGAGCTTCCCTCTGCCCTGATGGCTCAGCAGACTGGGATACCTTGACCCAATCAATAGAGCCCTTCTGGTTCAACAGTTCCAGGTTGCCTGAGGTGACAGCCTTGGCCTACTCCATCATTGCCTGCTTGTATTCCGCAGACTGCTTGAACGTCTCCATAGCAGCGGCCTCAACACGGCTCCTCTCCTCTTCCTGCTGGGCAATCTCGCCCTCCAACCGCTGCACCTCCGAGGATTTGGCTACAGAATCTCGCTGAAGGATCTCAATTTTCTTGGCCTTTGCCGCCAGTTGATCCTTCAGCAAGGCCATGTCTTGCTCCAGCTGGGACACACGGTCATTCTGCTCGAGGTCCCGTGCGATGGTGACATTCAGCTTGCCGCGGGCATCAGCAGTATCGCACTCTCCCTTGGTCAGGCACCGCCCAACTTCCTCCAGCTTGTCTTTGGCTTCCCCCAGCTCCCTCTAGAGACCGCTAATCTCCTCCCTAAGTTGCCGCTCAGTTCGGGGCTGGCTCGATGCCGCCAAGAACATCTCATTCAGCCTAACAGAGAGATGCCTGAAGGCATAGCTGAACGGCAATTGATCAATCGCAGTCGAGCGCACAATCCCCTCAAGGCCGCCTAACCCCAACCGCTCACAAAGGTGAAAAAGAAACTCCCGCTCTGGGTCAGTCAGGAATTCGGAGTACGCGGCAAACGAGTCCAGGTCGCTCGTCTGCACCTCCCCACTGGCGGCTGCAGTCACCGTGGGAGGAGCCTGCTTTGCCTTCTTCTGCTGGGGGGCCCCGATGGCCTTCGTACCAGTAACTTCGCCCTCCTCATCAGCGTCGTTCTGTTGCCGCTTCCTCTGCAAAACAGCCCGTGTACTGCCAGCGGCGACATGCCTCGTTGTCATATGTGGCTCCAACCCTGCAATGGTAGCTGGTGCCTTCGTGGGCATCGCCCCCTCCTGCTGGGACCCGCGCCGAGTGGCGGGCACTTTTTCTTTCCGCTACGCAGGGCAGTCGGAGCCTTGTTCCTGTCGGCAACACTAGGGTCACCGCCAGCTCCAGCTTGAACGACTGGCAGACCGTTGGCGCAGAGATGAGAGTGGTGCGGCATCGATAGCACCACTGGGGTTTCAAATTGGCTCACCGCCAACGTCTGCGGATTCACCATCGTTTGCTGGGCCGCCAGCTAGGCGGCGTACATGGTCTCCAAAAAATTATTCATCTCTGCACAATCAATGGCTTTGGCGAAAGTGTCGCGACTCGCTTTGTTACCCGGCGGAAAATCTATACAAAAAAAAACAACCAAGTTAGCCTGACAAACCAAGCCAGGGTAAACGTCAGCGGAAGGTACTTACCAAGGGGGCGCGTCAACAGTACATTGACCAACAATTCCCACCCGGTGAGTAAGCGAAGAACTAGCAGGTTGCGATTCTGCCGACAGCCTCGGATCCTTGCCACGCGGCACTCTTCCTCAGGCGTTAGGTTATAGCGCAAGGCCGTTACAAAAAAAAAAAAAAAAACGAAAGTCATTGGCACAAGGAATCACTATACAAGCAAAACCAACATTGAGCAGTGGAGTCCAGCGACAACCTCGGATAGGTTGGAACTCCGACTTAATCCTGAACATCAGCTCCCCCTCATTCGACCCCTCTTGATATTCCCATCCGGAGGTTGCAACACAGAAGATTCCCGCCAGTAAGACATGGAATCCTTCAAATTCTAGATTAACTTGGGCGCCCCCTGGCAGCAACTCAAGTTCACCTGCCCACTGCAACCTTGGCTCTTCACGTACACCAACTCGTAAAAGTGCAGCACCTCCGCCACGGTTGGACCCTCGCAACCAGACAAGCGCCACACCGAGTTGATCGCCATCAACAACCGCTACATATTAGGGCAAATTTGCCCAAAGGCGAGGCCAAATTCACATAGTAAAATTTGGAGATTGGGCAGGAGGGGAAATGTCACTCCTTGGCGGAAGATAGCCTCATGCACGGCGGCATGCCCTGCTGGCAGCATCGACGATCTCTCATCCTTCAACGGCCGACGCAACTTCACGAAGCCTGGCAATCGAAACACTCGCTTCAACCGGTTTACGGCGGCAACGGTCATTACCCCCCCCCCCCCCCCCCCGCCTAGCCCACAGGAGTACCGTCATGTAGAACCCATGCTGACTCAATTACCTCCCCGCCAGTCTCTCCCCCATCAGCGGAACCACTAGCGGCACTATAGCTCGCTAGCCGCTCTTCGCACCTATTGCGAGCGGCAGCTTCCTCCCCCAGCCTAGAACTCTCTGCACAACCGGCATGACCCATTGCCACCTCCCAAGATATGGTCTGTAGCAGCTCAATGTCTAGTGGTTCAGCCAGTGAGGTTCCTGCATGGGCATAGGGACGTAACGAGTCAATAAACACCTATCCGCCTCACTGCTCGAGATCTCTACTACACTAGTCATCAAAACCCTAAAATCCAAACCAGTCAGTCCAAACAGGATCTAAACTCACCCTTATCTTTGTTTTCACCCAAGAAAATCAAGAACACCCATACCAGAAAACCCAGAAAGTTCCAAAACAAGAACAAAACGCACTCATTCCAACCCAGATTCTACCATCAAACACCCAAAACCCATCCCCAAACACAACTCTAGACCCTTAGAGACATCGGAGAGTGCCAGAAACCACTTCGAAAAAAACAAAAACAAAAACAAAAACCAATAAAACAGGAACGATTTGGGGCTACCAACCTCAACGACAGAAACTCTGGTATGCTCGAAAGTGCTCGTCTTCGCTTCAAGAAATCTTCGTATTCCAAAGATCCACAGCTTCACGGAGATTACAGAACCTTCTCAGATCTCAGAGCAAGGCTTGAGGACGACGATAATAGGTAATAATACAAAGTGTTAAACCTCCAGTTTCCCTCTCTTTTATGTCAACATCAAAGCAATCTAGGCCGTCCACTGAAAAAAGATGTCATACGATAACCGAAACACGTGGCCCACGATCGTACTTAATCTCCTGACTAACCGAGGCGTCGCCTCTGTTACAAAATCAATAATTACCCACATTTATGGCGAAGCGACGGGCGTGCTGCGCGAACATTATTCCACACACTAACGCAATACATGTTGGCCACGCGTCTAACGCTGTCAGACGAAGCGTCTATCAAAGGTAACCATTGAAAAGGAAGACCACCAGTCGTCGGGAGAATCTGATAGCGGAACTTCTCTCCATCTTGCAAGCAAGATAGTCCTCGCTAGGCGCAACTCCGCTAGCGGAACTTCTCTCTTTTCATCTTGCAAGCGAGATAGTCCCCGCCAGCAGAACTTCTCCCTTTTCATCTTACAAGCGAGATAATCTCCGCTAGGCGCAACTTCGCTAGCGGAACTTCTCTCTTTTCATCTTCCAAGCGAGATAGTCTCCGCTAGGCGCAACTCCGCTAGCGGAACTTCTCCCTTTTCATCTTGCAAGCGAGATAGTCTCCGCTAAGTGGAACTTCTCTCTTTTCATCTTGCAAGCGAGATAGTCTCCGCTAGGCGCAACTCCGCTAGCGGAACTTCTTTCTTTACATCTTGCAAGCAAGATGGTCTCCGCTAGGCGCAACACCGCTAGCAGAACTTCTCCATTTACCTTACAAGTGAGGCCATCACCGCTGACCACAACGCCATTCACTGGGCTACCGCCAGGCAGGTCCCTGCGACACTGCTGGCCACGTACTATCAGCGGGGGCACTTCCGCCAACCGCGATTCCCGAGGCAACGCCTCACTTTGACAACGACTACCACGCGGCGTTGCAGTCAAACCAAGGTCCTCCGGGACAAGGGGACGGGTCAACAACGTCTTCGACGACCCTGATCAGGGATGTTGACCCCTGCCACTTGGGTATCAAAGATTGGGTTCGCTACCCAACACTTTCTGCTCAGCGCAACTCCCCTCAACAAATAATACACCAGTCAAACGGAGGTCTATCTTAGCCAGGGAGTGGGGGACTCCCTGGGGGGCCTAGCAGGGGCCCACCCGAAAGGGTATAAAGCGTTTGTTTAGTAAGTCCATGGTTGACAACGCACTGGCGCTAATTATGCTTTTGCAAGTCTGGCGGAAGTAACGCTTCTAACCGCTATGCAACTCCCCAACCAAGATTGCCCTCCTTGACTGTGGACTTGGGGGACTTGTACTTACATAGGCATTTGCAAGCATAATTAGCTACAATGAGCCACGCTCATGCTACCGCCAACGGTACCAACTCCCGCCAAAGGAGTGACCTAAGGGAACACAACCAAGCAGGCTACCGCCTGAGCCCCAGCTTACCCCCAGATCACAGCCGACGAGCCGCCACGCGCAGTGCCAAGACAACATCAGAAGGTAGGGACTGAAGCACATCAGTCCCACATCAAAAACATGGAGAAGATCAGCTCCCCCCTCACCTATAAAAGGTTATCTCATCTCTCCTCATTAATTACGCATTTACTACTCACTTATTGTTACTTTGTCAACATAAATACATTGACTTATTCCACAACAAAAAGAGGATTTTGGCTAGAATAGTTGGTATTCAGAAGGCTAGAGATAGACATGAGAATCCTTTCTTAATTAATCTAGAAGCTGATCTCATTCAAGAATATGAGACCATCAGAGATCAAGAAAACTTATTATGGAGACAGAAATCCAGGGAAAATGGTTACATGGAGGTGACAGAAATACCAGGTTCTTCCACCTAACTACTCTTGTTAGAAGAAGGTGAAACAAGATTGAAGGTTTATTTGACAAAGATGGTTGCTGGTTCACTGACTCTGCAAGCATGAAGAATATTTATGTGGAATTTTTTGTTGATCTTTTTTCTCTAAAAAATTATGAGGACATTAGATTTACCATCCCTTGGCTTTTCCCTGCTATTGGTTAGATCGATTTAGATAATATTTGTAAACCTATCACTCTGTTAGAGGTCAAAAACTCGTTATTTGCTATTGGAGGTCTCAGGGCTCCGGGCTATGATGGCTTCCCTGACATTTTCTTTCAGAACCACTGGCAAACTTACTCTGGTGAAATTTTCAAAGTTGTTCATGAAGCCTTCAGTTCCTGCAAAATTCCGTCAGGACTAAATCATATTATCATTGCTCTCATCCCAAAAATTGATGGCCCCCAGCATATGTCCAACTTCAGACCCATCAGTTTGTGTACAACCATTTATAAGGTCATCTCCAAGATAATTGTTGCTAGAACTCGACCTTTGATGCAACACTTAATCAGTCCTAATTAGGTAAGTTATATTCCTGGTAGGCATATTTATGATAATATCATGATTGCTCAAGAAATGCTTTTTAAATTTAAAAGATCCTCTGGACACTTGGGGTTTTTTGCTTGGAAGGTTGATCTTTCTAAGGCTTATGATAGATTGAGATGGGACTTTATTGAGATGGTTTTATATGAATCCCAATTTCCCCAATCTCTTGTTAAGCTCATTATGCACTGTATTACATCAACTAGCTTTCAAATCTACTTTAATGGAGAGCTGACTACTTCTTTTAAAGCTCAAAGAGGCATTAGGCAAGGTGATCCCCTATCTCCTTACATCTTTGTTCTGTGCATGGAAAAACTTTCTCACCTCTTTCAAGCTAATGTTGACATTGGGAACTGGAAACCTGTGAGAACATCCCAATCGGGTCCTAAGATCTCCCATGTCATGCCCCTGATTTTTAAACAAATAAAAATCGATATATAATCACATAACTATACATGCGTGAACGTTCAGCAATCAATAACAAATACCTGGAAACTTTTCCCTTTAAACTACACACATATTAATGCCCTGAACCTACTATATCAATATTGACCTGCTCCACAGAGTCATATATTACATAAGCTTACGAATTAAATTGTCAACAATAAGATAAAACGTAAATGCTCATCAGAGTTTAACTACAACAATAAAGTCACAAAAATGGCTTCCTACCGTTAAGCTGCAAGTGCGCTATCTCAGCTTCAGCCCCGATTATCCTACCCTGCAGGATTAACCCCTACACCGTTGGAATGGTGCACCGGGTTGCCACACAACAAATCCGGTAAGCTTTTGCAAGCCTGTATGAGTAACTCAAAACAACTCACACAAAAATCACGAGATAAACCCCGCAAGTTTCAATCAAGAAGCCAAATCACGCTTTGATCCTTAAAAACACGAAATAAAGGAGAACAACTCACACTTTAATTTCCTTCAAATCGAAATAAAAGAAAGCAACTCACACCTTGATTTCTTTTAAAATGAAACATAGAAAACAACTCACACTTGAATTCTATCAATAAAACATAGAAAACAACTAACTCCTTGATTTCTATCAAATGTACTAAAATCGTACCATAGAAAGCAACTCACACCTTGATTTCTATAAATAAAACATAGAAAACAACTCACACCTTGAATTCTATCAAAGGTACCGTAATCGTACCATAGAAAGCAACTCACACCTTGATTTCTATCAAATCGTTAATAAGGAAAACAACTTGCACCTTGTTACCTTAAAAACCACGTAATGTCATGAGTTATCAATAACCAGTTCCCGTTACCCCATGAATTACCTATATGGCAGACATATTAGAGCTCTAATTGAAAACATAACCACTCGTCCGGCCAAAGACGTGATTACATGATATTCTGCCCAAGGTCATAGACCTTCAGTCCTCGGGCCGCACAGTCCCTTGGAGAAAAACATTAAAGGAGTCACACTGGACCCAAAATGTTACACAAATCTCAACGCTTTTGAAAACAATCGAAATCAACATTTCCATAATCATTGTTTTCCAAAAAGCCATAACACAAAACAATAAAGAGCATCAATTCATGCATATTGTTTTCATAATCCACAAACCACCAAAACATATATATTTCACGTAAATATATATATGTAGTCATCCGCTCAGGAATGCCTACTAATACCAACTATAGTTTGCAGTTACTAAATAACTCTCAAAATAAAGGTATTCCATTCATTAATCAATCTTGT
>JANPXK010000808.1:0-73152 GCA_024704745.1 Rosa lucieae
TATCATTACTGATAAATGAGATGATAATGCGAAAAAACTTCATAAACTCAAGCACAAATTCCATGCAAAACTTTACATGAAAACATGAAGCAAAGCAATATTAATTGCAGGATCACCTAACGAATCAAATTCAAGGAGCATACACTACAATCATAAAGGCATTAGCTTTTCCACAATTAGCAGCACTTTTGGCTTTCAACCATTTTAAGAAATTAATCCCCTAAAACTTTCACATAACATTCACTTCAATCACAAAGTCCAGGCAATTAACGTAACATATATATAGCAGTTATCCGAATACAACCTCCTCTGTGTTGAAGGATATCGACATAATGTGTGCCTCTTCAAACTAGGGTTTAGAGTTGTAATAGGAAAGTACCCTAGGTATACTAATGTATTCCGATTCTGTTACCTTTTGTGTACTCTGTAAACTCCCTATATAAAGGGCTCCTATTATCAATAATAAACACAATTCTATTCTCCTACAACACATTATCAGCACGATAATCTAACCCTAGCCAGATAAAAGAAAAAAAAAACCTAAACTGCCGCAAGCTTTGCAGCCTCCAGCCCGCGCTGCACACCTGCCTGTGTCCCTGCATAGTCCGCACTGCATACCAGCCCGCACCGCTCAGCCTGCACGCAAGCCCACGCAGCCCAGCGTCCTTGCTGTGCCACCGCAGCCCAGCCCAGCGTCCATGCCGTGCCACCGCAGCCCAGCCCAGCGTCCCTGCCGTGCCCGAAGCTGCTGCCTACAGTTTTCTGCCCCGCCACCTGCAGACTAGGAGGAGGAAGAACAAACAAAGAAAGAAAAAAGAAGACCAGAAGAAAAAAAACCAAGAAGAAGAAGAAGAAGAAGAAAGAGAATAAGAAAAGGAAAAGTGGGCCCCAGAATAAAGAAAAGAAAGAAGAAGAAAGGAAAGAAGAAGAAGAAGACCGAAGGAAAAGAAAGAAAAAAAGGAGAGAGGGGACCCAGCCGGCCCAGAAAAAAAAGGAGAGAAAGAAAGAAAAAAAAAAAGAGAAAGAAAAGAGAGGAAAGCCCAAAGAACAGACGGCCCAGAAAAGAAAAAACACGTCTGCTCCAACACGCGTGTTTTCAAGTCAAGAACAATCACGTAAGTTTTTACGATTAAAGTTCCTGCATTTTTTGTCTTTTAAATTCTATTATTTGCTGCAGGTTTTGAAAAATACGAACATAGGTTCGATTAATTGATAAGCGGAATTGTGGGGATTCACGCTAAAACGAACTAAGAGCGTTCGTAATCAATGAACTAAGAGTGTTCATAATATTCGGACTAAGAGCGTCCGTAAGCATCAAACTGTGACCATATTAAAACATCAATGTTTCGGTCGAAATCTAAATATTCTTGGAAATCGGTTTCTTGGTAGCATTAAGGCTCGGAAACCTTATATTAGTTGTCGTGGAAGTTTTTACTCCGAAACTAATTTGTTCTCCTTCATTTTTGAATGTCGAATGCAAACATGCAAAAACACGACTTCACTAAACCGGATTCAATTGACATTTGTTATCACTGATGGATAAATAACGTCAAGAATCACCTCACTACTAATGAGATTCTGTGGAGTAGAGCTCACAGACTACGAATTAATTGAGAAATCCTCTCAACCTTCCCCATCTCAGCACTAGGCTTGTGTGCAATGCTAGATGGATTACGAGGTTTCATCAACTTATGTCATTTACTGAGTAAGTTGACAACATACTTGTGAAAAACCATAATTCAAAGGCCCGTTGGAACTAAGAGCGTTCACGAGGCGAATTATAATAGCGCACTGGAAGAAGGGCGCAAGGAGCGGAACCCTAAAAGTTAGAGGATAACAAAATGGACTTGTGGGTCCATACAAACCGCCCTACAAAGGAAGGAAAACCTCGAGATACGTAGACACGTGGCAACATTGGCCAACGTGGGATCCATGGAGGATGTCCAAATGCACAAGGTGCATCTCAATTAATGGGTGAGGTAATGCTATAGATATGGATCTTCAGAGCATTGGTTTAAGCACTAAATGCGAGTGACAAAACAAAAGCTGCATAATACAAGGTGTATAAAAGATATGAGAAAGCATGAGGCTCATCTCGCAGCCGAAGGAGATGATGGAGATGACAATGATGTCAATCTCATAATTACGGACTTCAAATCTGGGAGGAAAACAACAATGTTGATGCCGCAAATTTTGATTAAATAGTCTTTCATTTTCCAAGAATTATGTAATGGCAATTGTGCCTTAATGAATAAATGACATTTGGTTTGAACTCTTTCTCACTAGAATATGATGTCTAGGAAAGTAATTGAGATTAGTGGTACTTGAGAGAGCCTCGCTCCACCGACATCTCTCTCTACTTCCCTGGTCATATTTGATTGGAATTACCAAAAGGATTGAGTGACTACAATTTGTCTACATTTCATTTTATTTGGATTAGATTTGATCAAGAAACTTTGATGTAATCATTGGCTATTAATAAAGTGTCTATTCTTCAATGTCTTGGACATACCTTAATTCGAATTTTATTATATAAGAGCCAATGATTTTCATGTGGAAACACATTACAAGAATGGACAGAGTTCCTTTGCATCACCTCTAATGACTACGAACATAAACGAGTATTAGAGAAACTTATGTGTCGCTCTAGTGGGTTGTATGCAACCACTATTTGAGTTATTGAATCCAACTATGTCATGAGAGACGACTTATGGGATTTCGACACATATAGGCTTTGACATGATGATCGTGTATTAAAGACTTTACACGGACATCCATTTTCAGAACGAAAAAGTAAGAACCAAGAATTTGGTTCGAGGAGCTGCACATGCGCCTCATGGCGCCATGATTGTGCAAAGATAGGCCATACATGGCCCGTGCCGCCTACCCCCTGCGGCAAATACATGGCATTGACGCCCATAAACTCCTCTATCTACTTCTCAAGTCTATTGTGACACTATGGCTTCACCAAAACCTTTATTGGTTGATTATAAAGCCCATATTTCGTTCTGTAAAGCCTGTTATTTAGGATTGAGACCATCCTATGCAAAGGAGATGAGGAAATAATTCCATTCTCACAAAGAATCTAAGGGAATTCTATGGATTTGATCAACCAACTTGCGGACCATATAGATGTTTTATGGTGTTGGTTGATACGCAAACACGCTGGTCACGTGTTGTGCCATTATCCACTCGTAATGCTGCTTATACTACACTCCTAGCACATAACATATGGCTACGGGCTCACTACCCAGATCATCCCATTCAGTCAATTTGACTTGATAGTGCTAGAGAGTTTACATCGACATTTTCGATGACTATTGCATATCATTGGGTATTGATATCAAGTATCATATTCCCATGTACACACCCAATTGGTCTCGCGGAAAAGCCACCATTAAACGACTACGATGGTAGCCCGGACATTGGTAATGCGCACCAATATTTCCGCTTGGGTTATGCAATAACGCATGCAGCTATGCTAATTCGTCTACGACTCATAGCAGCCACTCAACTTTTATTTGCGTTACAGCTAGTGACTGGGTTCGAGTATAATATCTGTATTTATGCATATTTGAGTGTGCGGTTAATGTGCCAATTGCGCCGCCACAGCGCATCAACATGAGTCATTGCAACGTATATATATATATATATTTGTTGGACATGAGTCTCCAACTATAAGTCCGCTATGTAGAACCCTTGACAGGCGATCTCTATTTCGCTGGATTTGCGAATTGTCACTTTGATGAGACAGTCTTCCCGTCGTTAGGGGGAGATTAGAACGTCAATGTTCAACAGGAACGACAGGAATTGTCGTGGTCTGTCCCCACTATGTCTCATCTTGATCCCCTAAAAGTGACGAGATCCATATACCTGCTGCAAACATGCCTGCAAGGATTGATGTCCCCACAAGAGGACATGGTGCCACCCAGAGAAGATGGGTACTGCACCACTACCATGGATGGTAGTATGGTGACGCCACAAAGGTGGCATAATGGCGTCATAGGCCATGGGTTCCGCTAGAGAGAGTAGGAGACCCATAGGTTCGATGGATTCTCCCTAAGAAGAGAGCGAGTTTGGCACAACTTGATCCATTGATCATTGATACTCAAATCCGTCTCATGAGAATATTTTGGATTGTGGTTATGTCCAAGAGACATCGTTGGGGACGCCTCAATGTTAGAACCAATTCCTAAGAATATAGAGATCTCTACGAACTACACTAGTGTACATGAGGACGTGGAATTATTGAGACCAATGACATCGAACCTTACTCCGTTGAAGAATGCCAACGTAGAAAACTTGGCCTAAATGGAAAGATGCGATCCAGGTTGAATTGGATTCACTAACGAAGAGGAATGATTTAGGCCTGAGATGCCAACACCTCCTAACATAAAACCTATTGACATTAACAGGTCTTCGTTAGATAGCGTGATGAGAAAAAGAGATAGCAATCTCACCTTATGGCGCAAGGTTTCTCACAACGCCCTGGAATCGACTACGAGAAGACATATTCTCTCGTAATGGATGTCATTGCACTCCACTACCTTGTCAGTTTGGTAGTTTCCAAATAACTGAACATGCAGCTTACGAATGTGGTCACTACGTATCTTATGGGGATCTAGATACGGAATATAATGAAGGTTCTTGTGGACTTCATTTACCCAAGTCAAGTGGCTCTAGACCACGGAGCGCATTTGCAACAAGGTTGAAATGCTCACTAAAATGACTACTTGATTGGAAGGGATATGATGAACTATGCCCACGCGTTTCCATGAAGTTCCGGATTTGCAATTATCGCGGTTTATGTTGATAAACATAATTGGAACCCTTGAGAGTTAAGGGAAACCGCTGAACACCTGAAATCCGAGTTTGAGAGGAATGACCTTAGGAGAACACGGTTTTGTCTAGATTCAGAACTTGTATACCGTGTCAAGAGACATTTTGATAAAGTCAAAGATGCACCATGGTCGTCTGTAGTCTTGGCCCTAAAAAGGGATCCGTTTCATCCCAGGGATGATGACGAAGACGTGTTAATAGCGAAAGTGCTTACTTATGTACAATAGGCGCATTATTGTACTTAGCACATACAAGACCGGACACCTCAATTATTATGAACTTGTTGGCTACATATATCCCCGCTCCAACGCAACTCCATTAGAATGGTATAAAGACAATCTTTCGATATTTGAGAGGTACGATTGATATGGGCTTGTTTTATCCCTACAGAGAAAAGAGACGACGGAGTGTGGGATCGGACCCCATAAGGCAAAATGCCACCTTCGTACTCCTCCTCCACTCCATCAAAATGACAACGAGCACTTCTAAATACTGAAGTGAACCAAATCCGATAAGAGGATAATGTAGCGGACTTATTTACTAATCGTTACCAAAATCCACCTTCGAGAAACATGTGAAGAGCATCGGATTGAGAAAGTTATCCGAACTCCCATGATTGTGGCAATCAGGGGGAGATATTGACATCAGGGGGAGGCATGATGTCTACATGTTCAATCTCGAAGAGTGAAGGACGTGTTGTGCTCTTTTTGTCCTTCGACCAGGGTTATTTTTGTCCCACAGGGTTTTTGTTACCTGGCAAGGTTTTTAACGAGGCAACAATCAAAGCGTCATACCAAGTTAAGCGGCACAAGGGGGAGTGTTGAAGGATATCGACATAATGTGTGCCTCTTCAAACTAGGGTTTAGAGTTGTAATAGGAAAGTACCCTAGGTATACTAATTGTATTCCGATTCTGTTACCTTTTGTGTACTCTGTAAACTCCCTATATAAAGGGCTCCTATTATCAATAATAAACACATTCTATTCTCCTACAACACTCTGAACCAATTTCAAGATGTACGTTACACAATTTAATGCTTAAGCTTCCCCACAGTTGAGTACAATCGGCTATACCTTTATACGTTTCTTTGCATAGGATCGAATGATTAAAACTATTTTTCTTATAGATTCCTTTGCAGGCTTCCTCTCATGCTGGATTTATTTTTAATTGTGTGAGATAATTTTTTTTTACTTCAATTAGATATGCAGGACCTCAACTTCTCATAGCATGCATGCCTCGGTGAGTTTCACTCTCAGGGTCATTGTCAGTCCAAGTCTTCGTCCACTTAGGCTACGAGTTTCACTCTGTGTCAGCCCAAGTCTTCGTCGACTTCGGCCACAGTACAGAAGACTTAAAAAGAAGTGACCCCAAATCTCATGGTGGAGTTTGCTAATTCCAAATTATTAAAGCCACCACGAACCATTAAGAGTCGTTCACTTAACCTCAGTGTCTCTAAAGAGTTTATCCAAAATGAAAACTTTGCTATGTTTCTTCCTTTTCTTGATCACACTCTGCGTCAGTATCATCCTCCCAGCCGTTCATAGCCGTGTATTAAAAACCAGCAACTATCACTACTCCAATTCAAGAAAAGCCTCGTGTTCAATCATTCACCAAGCTTATTTCTTGGAATGCAAGTACTGATTGTTGTTCTTGGGTCGGCGTCACTTGCAGCCGTATGGGCATGTTCTGGGTCTTGACATAAGCAGCGAACATATCTCAGCTGGAATTAACAACTCCAACAGTCTCTTCCATCTTAATTATCTTCAATCTTTATCCGTAATTAAGTTGGACGGGAACAATATCTCTGCGCCAGTTCCAGGATTCTTTGCCAACTTTTCAAACTTGACTATCTTGAGTCTACAGGGATGCAACTTGCATGGAACATTTCCCAAAGAGATCTTTCAGTTACCTTCTCTACAAAGTATTGACCTTTCATATAATCAGCAACTTGATGGTTCCTTGCCAGAATTCCCAAGGATGGAACCTGCATCTACGCTGGACAAAATTTCAGGGTTATTGCCAAATTCTATTGGCAATCTCAAAATGTTGTCCACCATAAATGTTGTATATTGCAATTTCACCGGACCGATCCCCAAGTCAATAACAAACCTAACGCAATTGGTTTCTTTGTTTATGTCTGGTAACAAGTTGGAAGGTTCAATTCCATCATTCAGTGGGGTCAAGAATGTTGTCGATATAGACCTTTCCGACAATGGTCTAACAGGTACTATTAATTCCACCCACTGGAGAAACCTTACTAAGCTATCTGATCTCAGTTTGGGATCCAACAAGCTCGATGGGAATATCCCAGCATCTCTGTTTTCTCTTCCCCTGTTGCGTCGTCTAGTTCTTTCCAGCAATCAATTCTCTGGTCCATTCGCTGAAATTTCAAATGTGTCTTCCAACTTGCTTTATGGTCTTGATTTGAGTAGCAACAATCTAGAAGGGCCAATACCTATGTCTATCTTTAGCTTGCAAGGTCTTATCAATCTAGATCTTTCTTCAAATAATTTTAGTGGTTCGTTTCCTCCTGACTGTCTACACCAACTGAGACATCTTTCTGTACTTGATCTTTCATATAATAACTTGTTTCTTACCCATGATTATACCAATTTCTCATATTCCTCAACTTCTCAACTATCTGATCTTGAGGTTGGTGTCATTGCAGTTGAGAACAATTCCTAATTTCTTGAGAAATCAATCAGTGATTAATTTGGACCTTTCAGAGAACCAGATAAGTAGCATACCCAACTGGATTTGGAGTTTAAATAATCTCGAATCCCTACATCTTTCTTGGAACTCTCTAGATAATCTAGAAGTTCAGTCGGTCAATCCCACTACTCTGGTGATCATCTTGATAGACTTCTCGTGCAACAAGTTCAAAGGATCAATACCAAAGGAAATTGGAGAACTCATATCATTAGAGACCCTCAACTTGTCCAACAATGCTTTCACAGGTGCAGTTCCATCATCACTAAGTTACTTGAGTCAGCTACATTCTTTGGACCTCTCGAGAAACAAACTGAGCGGTCAAATCCCACCGGAGCTTACAAATCTCACTTACCTTGCATTCCTGAATCTCTCATATAATCGATTGGTCGGGAGGATACCAAACGGTGCTCGATTTTCAACATTTGATGCAGCTTCTTTCGAAGGTAACAAAGGATTATGGGGACCTCCTTTACCAGCAGATAAGACATGGTCAAATCATGGACATGAGATTGATTGGGATATTATCTGTCCTGAAATTGGATTTACATGTGGGTTTGGCATTGTCATCGGGTCACTTTTGTTTTTGCAAAGATGGAGGAAATGGTATTACAGAGCAATGTATAACATGCTTCTAAAGATATTCCCTCAGCTGGAACAAAGATTTGGTCATCACAGGAGACATGTTTATGTACATCAAAGATTCTGGAGACGTTGAAATGGTTGTGAAGATCAATGCACCTGACTTGTTGTCGGCCTCATTTTGTTAATAAGGACTAAGATCTGTGCTTTGTTTCTGTGTATTTCCTGTAAGTTGGACTCACTCTTTAAATTCGTAATACATAATAAATAAATTTGTGGCAAACTTGCTCAATATTTGCCCGTGATGTGTGAAAAGAATGTGCTCGAATTGTCATATTTGTAACTTGTTTTCCTATGTGTGTTTTGAAGTTGTACTGAATTACAGCGTACTCCAGACTTAATAGATATTCTAATTCTAAAAAAGCAGGTGAAGAAGAACTGGCGGAATGACATTGAGATCTGGGGCTAAGAGAGCTGCTGCAGATGTCAAAATTGTATGAACTGATATTCAATCATTCATTTAACAATATACATAGCTCTCTGAAAAATTGTATCTAGCATAAACAGATTTAGAAAGCAAGCTTTAATGTCGAACTATATAATATTGAATGTCTTTCTCGTTCCCATCACATTATCCAATTAATTACTTTTCAAAAATTACTAAAGAATTTTAGTAATACGCCCCTCTCAATTACAAAACAAGCAAATATCGTTTTGCTTCAAATTATTGTTTAAAATTGTTTATCCTTATAATTGGCCTGGAGTAGTAGAGACAGACATGAGGCTAATGAGACGATCAGTAATTGTCTCGGGTCAAGAGCACTTTCATTCTCAAACAAGTGGAAATGAAATCCATAGTAATACAATAGAACCTTCTTGGGATAAAAGATGGTTTCTCTAGAACACTTTTACCCCAATCAAGTATGGGTGAAATTGATGAGTACTCCTCAGTATTACAATAAGGAAGCAATTTACAAGACCTTCATGGCATCAAGACTTGGTCACTGGTCACAGTTCAAGCGTCAATCTGACACCATCTCGAAATGAAATAGGAGATATACCAAGCGTCTGAACTAGCTTAGTTATATCCATGGATTTGTCAGCAGGAGTCATAACTCCACGATCAACCTGAAGATGAACATGACAGTGAAATATTGTCAGGTAAAGAAATACAGTATAAATAAATAAATAAATTGGCTACTAAGCCAACATAAAGAAAAAGGTTTTTTAGTCGACAAAAGCCAAAACCTTATTTATTTATTTACATTTCTGGAACATTCAAGCATATTGAGGCATGACTATACTAATCCTAACCCTTGCTTATTCCAACTCCCCACCAAGGAGCTTAAAAAAGGATAGGCTTTCGTTGGCGAGGATACACATCAGATCATTATCCTATTAATTGGTAGGAAGAGGAGAAAGCATATGGCTGGACAATGTAGTTGCATGTGTCGATCATATAGGAGATGTCCAGACAACGGCAAAGTGAAAACCATGTCAGAATGCAACTTGAAACTGATGGGTCATGTATTAGTAATTCTGATATAAAGGTGTTGTAGTTGAACGCCAGTATCTCAAACATAATAGAACACTAGAAAATGAAGCAAAGTATGCATACCGATGATGCAGATACAGATTTAATTAATGAGAGGTTGTATGCCCTTATATCAGCAACCGTCTCAGCCATTTGAACACGGGATACCTGTCAGATCCACCAACATTCAGTAGCAATTTTCTTTGCTTAGCCTCTGCAAAAATTCCCATGAATATCAGTACTATGAACTTCATGTAGCAAAGTACTTTCACTGTATTATGTCTAAAATATCTAAACATTATTACGTTGCATATATCTAAAATACAACATTCTTATATTTTGTTAATTAAAAGCTAAGTAGTTCAGTTTTTACTTCCTTTTTCATAAAACATGTTTGTTGAAATGTCTTAAAAAAATATTTTGACAAATATAATTTATTGTTAAGAACTTCATGTCAGAATAACAAAAGAAGGATTTATAGATCCACCATCACATGCGTTTATGATCGACGATCATTGTATCCATGAACCTATTTGTGATGCACCACTAGCTAGTGAGGCATAAAAACCAACCCATTTTTAGAAACAAAATTTTCCAACGGAGAATGCTTTATTCTTTCATCATGGGTAGTGTAATTATCATCATAGAGAAAGTGGTGACAGGCCATGTTGGTATGTCCTCCATTCCTTCATAATTTTAACCTTTACGTTTGCCACGGGGTTAGTGTTCAAAACTTCAAACAACTTTAACCTTTAACTTTTACAGCTAGCTATAAAGAGCCCAAGAGAGAGCTGCTTTGCACCTTCCTAACAAACCCTACCACCACCACTAACTTAATTTGACAAATTTTCACACTTTTTCGGGCCACAATAATAAGAGACAAAGCCAGACGTACGTACGTGATCGTACTGGAAAGTTTGTCACTTATCACATCATTGAAAAAATGACACCAATTTTTGTCTCCCTAGTACTTCACAATAGGAAGTAGAAAATAACAGTAGTTTCGTGATAGCCCACGAAAAACACATTCAACCAAAAAGAAACATAGTGCAGGTATGGGTATAGAAACTTCATACCAGATAGACAAAGCAAGTATGAATGCTATGATATCCTTTATATACACAGGCATCAAAACGCATCATGAATTGATAAATGGTTTCTAATTCGATCATATGGGTTTCTAAAACTCATCCTTAAACTATCTCTTCACACCTCACACCCCCCCCCCCCCCCCCCCCCCCCATGAGTTTTCGATCTGAAATTCAATTGCAGAGCAACCTATAATTTTGATTTGCACACGCTAAGTTTTAGCTCCAAAGTGTTTCATCTTTTGACATCCAAAATTCTCAATCGGATCAGTCATACACTCATACAGCATTAGCAGCCCAAAACAGTCTCACTCTAATCCTTAAAAATCACTCATCCTACACCAAACTCACAAACCAAAAGCAACTTTTCAAAAGATAAGCTAACAACAAAACCCAATTCAAAGCCTTTCTGGTAATTATAGACACAGACTAGTTGCCTAATCGATATTTCAATTGTTGATAATGTTTTTTAAAGTTGCCCATGCATCCATGGCATTCCATCACAATGCCTGGCATGGTTCCTTCTATACACCTGCGGCTGCTGAATGGGGTTATGTGTGAGCCACCCGATTCAGGTCAGACAGACGGCCACTAAGGAGCAGCAAGAGCACTGTAACTGTCAACATTAGTCGTTATGGGTGCAGGGGTCTGTGATCGGGGTAGGTAGGAGAAGACTCTGGTGCTTTGACGGTTTGGGTAATAGGGTGTTCTGGAGTACACCAGCTTAGGTGGAGAGGTTAGATGGTTCTGGACTTCAAACCTTGGGAGTGCAGTAATGATGATAGTAAAGGGTCCGTGTAGTTTTGAGATACAAAGAAAGAAAAACATACACAACATTGAAAATTAGTAAAAATGAAAGGGAGTGTGAGGAGTAATAGAGAATGCGAAAAGCACTACCCAAAAGTAAAACCATTTCTAGTCTTAAGGTTTCCGACACTAGTAGCTTGTCGTAGATATTCAAAGCATTCAAGACAGCAAAAGATTTAATCTTCAAATGCAAAGTAAGTTCAAAAAGCATGTCAACTGAAGCCTACTAAAGTGAAGACGACAACTAGGGAGTGACATCTGGAGGATTGATCTTTACCGCAGGGTATAATGCGTACGTCCTCCAGGTTAGAGCATCATCGCTTTCTGAGAATTCTATATACCAGCATCTTATAAATTCTCTTTCAAAACATTATTCAAATTCCAATTTTTGATTGGCTGCTACCACAAAATTTTAGTTGTTCATCTACTTCAAGATTTCAGTCACTACATTAACCTAAACTCATCTGTTTGCTCGATGCTACACTATATTGTAGAGCAAGACCCTGTCAGTAACAAGTTGACAAGCCTAAAGCCCCAGAACAAGATGACAATGATAAAATACTGACAACTCCAGATCAGCACCCCATTCCCCATAAATCACAACGGAACCTGACTATCACACTAAGTTCTATTTAGCAACCACGAAACAATTCTCGATACATATACTTAACTAGTTATGCACTCATTTCCACAAATCAAAAACCTAAACCTCAACTAAAGCAAAACAATATCTAACAGCCTCAGTTTCAGTCAAGCTTAGAGCTCATCTGGGTCCTAATTTCACAATCCAAAACCCAATCTTCACCTACAACCCAAAGATCGAAACTTTACCATCTCTTAGGTTCCTACATTTCTAAAACAGAAATCCAAAGTCGAAACCAAAAGAGAAAGGAGTGGAGTGTCGGTGAAGTGAACGAACCTGGAGCTCGGCAGATTTCATGGCGATGGGAATGAAGATGAGGAAGACTCCGAACATGGCGAAGGCCGTGTTGCGCTTCCAGTGCTTGGGCCTGCAGTAGGGCCCACCGCCCATGCTCCACACCTTCGCCCTGAAGTCTCCGCCGTGGGCCCCCTCGCCGTGTGCATGTTCGCCTCCTCCCATTGCTCCGATCACCGATTCTCCTTCTCTGTCACGTCAGAAAATCAAAAATCAAAAACAGTGAAACCCTAATTGGGTAATAGAAGCAGTGGAATCGTAAATTGGGATTGGGAAATTGAAGGAGTGGAGGTTTGGGGTGGAGGTGAGCTCAACCTGACTGAGGCCTGAGGGGCTTGTAGAGCTGAAGATGACAATGAGCTTTGCTTTGGGGCTTTTGCTTTGGATTTAGTTCACTCTGGGTACTGTTTGTCTATTCGGGTCGGGTATGGAGTTTCAGTTAGGCCGGTGGAGTTTTAACGGCCCAAGTGTTTGTTTGTCCAAAATTTTTCAATTTTATCCGCGTAGTTTTTTATGGTTTAGCAAAAACTCTTCTCGTGCTATAGGAAGGACTAATGTTACAATAAAATTTCTCATACACGTTTCTATTTTATGTATTACTATCATTTTAAAAACTCATGTTACTATTTCAAATCGTAGCTTGTCCTAGAGAACCTTTGAAGTTTAAAGTGTATGAATTTATGTTCAAAGCTTCGTAACATGCTTTGACATTCAATTTGTTTTCTAATTAATAAAGTTGAGGTTTAGTTTACTATGTTTCTCAGTGATGAATTCTATGTGTGCGCTTTGGAGGCCTACTTAGTATGCATGCTAGGGTTCTAATACTATGATTGTTTGATGCCTGAATCAATAGTTGGATTCCTCAAATTATCTAGAGAAGTAATCGGTAGTTTTGACTAGCAGTGAACAAAACCCTAGGTTTAGCAATGCGCTAAGTTATTTGTGATGCCTAGTGATTGCCTAAACTCTTTTCAAACTTAACCATCTCTACATGTTAAATCTAATAAACGTACCTTTCGGTTACATTGTTAGATAATAGTCTAGGTGTAGAGCAGTTCCTACCTAGCGTACAAAGTAAGAAACAGTAATAGGTTGTGTTCAAGCATACCGAGCCAATCTGAGCATCTTCAACTAAGTTAATTGGTGATAAATTGGACAAAGTGTGTAGTGTGTGATTGTTGGGGGCGGATACTTCCTTTCTAGCTAGTTTCATTATCTTGATTTCAACCAATCTAAAATCTGGTTGCAACTTTCTTTACTTAATGTCCTTTGTTTTTACGCATTTTAATTCCATCAAACGAATGCTAAAAATCACCAAATTTTGTGTGCCGGATGCTCTGTGTGTCTAGTACATCTCTTTAAATTTTCATATATTTTCTGATTTGTTTTGGTAAGGTTTTTATTTTATTTTTCGACTACTGTTCTGTAGGAGTTGTAGTCACTTTTTGTGACTTTTGTTGAAGCCTTTAGTTTAACTTAATCCTCTGCGGAAGACCCTTATTTTCCTACACTACAATTAACATATTTGCAAGAGAATAAGAAAAATCAATAGCTTTTAATTTAGCTATCGCTTTTGAAACCTTTCTGTTTTCATGTCTCACATATGTGGAACAACATTAACATTTTCAGCAATATCAGTTTCAGCAACAGCAGTAGTACGTAACTGATTCCTCGGCATTTCTACAAATATATGGCAGAATGAAATATCAAAATTGGAATGATGTATTATGGAGCTCTTAAATTATTGACGAGGTGTAAAATTCAAAAGAAATACAGCGCCTAGATGATATCCTTCTACATTAGTCAAAAGAAAATGATCGATAGAAACTACTAAAGAAAAGGATGAGAAGGAAAGTGGAAAGCAGGTGTATGAATGTATGACAATGGGACAGTTTTAATAGAAGTCAAGGGTAAGAGAATTCGAAATGACCCAGGATATTTCTCGGTGATTTTCGATCAGCAGAAAAGATCATGATATCATCACAGGCATCACAAACAATTTGACTATTTGAGTCATGGGTCCGGATCATGGGACACTATATTTTACACAATTTTTTACACACCTTGTGAGCCATTAGATTTAAAAACGCGAGAAGGTCTTAGGTACGGCACCCGCACCACGTGGCAGTGGGGCGGGCCAATCATACCCCAAGCAGGGGGGTATTTTGGGTATTGCATATCAAAATCAGGGACAGTTTCGGAAAAGAGAGAAAAGTTTGAGAATTTTGATTGGAGGGCCGCACGGCCCCACCACGTGGCAGCCCCTACCCAAGACTTTTTCTAAAAATGCTCGATGGTTTGGATTTGTTGTTTGAATGATGTCAACACAACACCAAGTGATGTGGAAAATGACATGGATATATTTAATCAAAAAATTATAATTAAATTAAACTTTTCTTTATTAAAAAAAAAGAAATCAGAATTTGGAGAATCTGTTCTGATTAGAACTGTAACGATCAAACAAAAAAAGAAGGATAGCAGAAGAATAAGGACTCCAACGCCAAAAAGAAAATTGTCTTCTCCAACTCCAACTCTCATCTTCATCCTCTCAACTCCAGAGTACATATGGAATGATTGAGGTATCGAGCATATGGATGGACAACATATCAGTCTGTCCTAGAAGAGCTTTGTGATAATATGGAACATGTGGTCCAAATGGCAACTGCAATCCGTACAGCAGCATGAGTAAGATCGATTGCATATGCCTAGCCGGGTTTGAATCCAAGTCACCAACTGACTGGAACAAGGAAAATGGAGAAAAATGGAACATCAATGTTTCGAAAAGGAGAAGGGTTTGTGAAAGTGGAGCTGATCAAATTGCCAGATTCGTTTAGGGCACATGTCAATGTGAATGTGACTTTGAAGTTTGAAAGAGTGTGAGCATGAGTGTTGAGAAATTGCTCGTGCATGACATATTGCTTGAATGAAGCAGCCGCACCCCAAATTCCTCCTTCATCTATATCCATCATTTCAGCATCCAAATCTCATGGCTTTTGGCGTATTTTCTTCTGCTGTTTTTTTTCTTTTTTTTCTTTTGATGGTGTGTAGTTCTTATCAGAATGGTGTTTCCCCAAATTCTGATTTCGTTTTTTTTAATAAAGAAAAGTTTAATTTAATTATAGTTTTTTGATTAAATATATCCATGTCATTTTCCACATCACTTGGTGTTGTGTTGACATCATTCAAACAACAAATCCAAACCATGGAGCGTTTTTAAATCTAATGGCTCACAAGGTGTGTAAAAAATTATGTAAAATATAGTGTCCTATGATCCGGACCCTTGAGCCATATCTTCAGCAAGAATTATTAAAGTAGCTGACAATTGTAGCTGTATGTTACAATTAAGCAGTGGAACACATATACTAGAAGATAAAACAGTCGTGACAAACTGGATCCAGTAATAGAAGGTAAAGAGGTCGTATTGAACTGGCTATGTTTCTATGAATTTCAACAACTGGGTCATATGCTATCATCAGTGAAAATGAGAGATGATAATGCGAAAAAACTTCACATCATATCATCAGTGAAAATGAGAGATGATAATGCGAAAAAACTTCACATCATAAAATCAAGCACAAATTCCATTCAAAATTTTACATGATAACATGAAGCAAGCAATATTAATTGCAGAATCACCTAAAATCAAATTCAAGGAGCATACACTACAATCATAAAGGCATTAGCTTTTCCACAAAGAGTAACACTTTTGGAAGTAATCAACTATTTTAAGAAATTAATGTATGAGAATCCCCCAAAACTGTCACATAATATTCACTTCAAACACAAAGTCCGGGCAATTGACTTGACATATATAGCAGTTTTCCGAAAACAACCTCTTAACCAATTTCAAGATAACATGCTAAAGCTTTCCCACAGTTGGGTACAATTGCAATTGGCTATACCTTTATACGTTTCTTTGCATTAGATCGAATGATTAAAAACTATGTTTCTTATAGATTCTTCTGTAGGTTCCTCTGATAGTGGAATTTTATCTTTTAATTGTGTGATTTAAAAATTTTCGACTTCAATTAGACAGTGCAGTTCAAGTTGGCGCCCAGAGAAGCGAGTGTCAGCGTCTTCGCCAGTGTGAATTTGGTTCAAAGCATACCTCAGTGTGAATTTGATTCTCGGGGCCGGGTCTTCGTCAGCCCAGGTCTTCGTTCACTTTGCCCGAAGCATGCTTCACTGCAAGATAGACTCTCAGGGTCATTGTCGGCCCAAGTCTTCGTCGACTTAGGCCACAGTACAGAACACTTCAAAACGACCACAAATCTCATGGAGGAGTTTGCCAATTCCACTCTATAAAAGCCACCATAACCATTAAGAGTTGTTCACTTAACCTCAGCCAAAATGAAAACTTTGCTACATTTCTTCCTTTTCTTGATCACACTCTGGGTCAGTATCATCATCCCAGCAGTTCATAGCCAGTGTATTAAAGACCAGCAACTATCACTACTCCAATTCAAGAAAGGCCTCGTGTTCAATCATTCCACCAAGCTTATTTCTTGGAATGCAAGTACTGATTGTTGTTCTTGGGTCGGCATCACTTGCAGCCGTAATGGGCATGTTCTGGGTCTTGACATAAGCTTCGAATATATCTCAGTTAATTCCAGCAGTCTCTTCCATCTTCATTATCTTCAATCTTTATCCGTAATTAAGTTGGACGGGAACAATATCTCTGCGCCAGTTCCAGGATTCTTTGCCAACTTTTCAAACTTGACTATCTTGAGTCTCCAGGGATGCAACTTGCATGGAACATTTCCCAAAGAGATCTTTCAGTTACCTTCTCTACAAAGTATTGACCTTTCATATAATCAGCAACTTGATGGTTCCTTGCCAGAATTCCCAAGCAATGGATCTCTTCGGAACCTGCATCTAAGCTGGACAAAATTTTCAGGGTTATTGCCAAATTCTATTGGCAACCTCAAAATGTTGTCCACCATAGATATTGACGCTTGCGAGTTCACCGGACCGATGCCCAAGTCAATGACAAACCTTACACAATTGGTTTCTTTGTCGATGTCTTTTAACAAGTTGGAAGGTTCAATTCCGTCATTCAGTGGGGCCAATAATGTGGGCGACATAGACCTTTCCTACAATGGTCTAACAGGTACTATTAATTCCACTCACTGGAGAAACCTTACTAAGCTATCCTCTCTCATTTTGAGCTCTAATAAGCTCAACGGGAATATCCCAGCATCTCTGTTTTCCCTAAACCTAAGCCCAACGGGTCTTCTAGATCTTTCTGGCAATCAATTCTCTGGTCCATTCCCTGAAACTTCAAATGTGTCTTCCTACTTGCCGAATGGTCTTAATCTTAGAGTTGATTTCAGTAGCAATAATCTAGAAGGGCCGATACCTATGTCTATCTTTAGCTTGCGAGGTCTTAAAACTCTAGATCTTTCTTCAAATAATTTAAGTGGCTCGTTTCCTCTTGATGGTCTACACCAGCTGAGAAATCTTTCTGAACTTGATCTTTCACACAATAACTTGTTTCTTACCCATGATTATACCAATTTCTCATATTCCTCATTTTCTCAACTATCTAAGCTGAGCTTGGCGTCATTGAAATTGAGAACATTTCCTAATTTCTTGAGGAATCGATCTAACTTGATAGGATTGGACCTTTCAGATAACCAGATAAATGGCAAGATACCCAACTGGATTTGGAGTTTAAGTAATCTTGAGTCCCTGAACCTTTCTTGCAATTCCCTAGATTCTCTAAATGTTCATTCAATCAATATCACTAATCTAGCTACCCTTGACCTTCATTCCAATCAGTTTCATGGGCAAATCCCAAATTTTCAGCCACCTTGCTATCTCAATTATCTAGATTTCTCAAAGAATTATTTCAGCTCTATCATACCGAGTACCATTGGAGATGTGCTTCCTAGTATTGAAATCTTTTCGCTTTCTAGCAATAACCTCAATGGGATCATTCCAGAATCATTATGCAATTCACCGTATCTTACCATTCTTGATCTGTCCAATAATTCTTTGAGTGGCACAGTTCCCCGGTGCTTGACTACAATGAGCACGCTTGGAGTACTCAGTTTAAGGAGAAACAATCTTACAAATGTTCATGAATTCTCTCATAATTGCAGTTTAAAGAAACTAAACATCAATGGAAATCATATTCAAGGCCAGTTTCTAAAATCTCTTGTCAACTGCACCCAGTTAGAGATTTTAAACCTTGGAAACAATCTGATAACAGAACCATTTCCATGCTTTTTGAGGAACATATCCACCTTGAGTGTTCTTGTCTTGCGGTCCAATAAATTTTTTGGGCACATTGGTTGTCCCAAGACTAATGGCACTTGGCCAGTACTTCGAATGATAGACCTAGCTCACAACAATTTTAGTGGAGAAATACCTGGAAGAGCTTTGACAACTTGGCAGGCCATGAGGACTAGTAAAGGTGATGCCCCATTGAATATCAGTAACCTTCAATGGTTCTATGCTGGAGCTTCTTTTCAAGAAGATACAATCATGGTTACCAACAAAGGTTCTGACATGGAGCTGGTGAATGTTTTAACACTCTTCACCTCGATTGATTTCTCATGCAACAAGTTCAACGGATCAATACCGGAGGAAATTGGAGAACTCAAATCATTGTATGCCCTCAACTTGTCCAACAATGCTTTCACAGGTGCAATTCCATCATCATTAAGTAACTTGAGTCAGCTAGAGTCCTTGGACTTCTCAAGAAACAAACTGAGCGGTCCAATTCCACTGGAGCTTACAAAACTCACTTTCCTTGCATTCTTGAATCTCTCATATAATCAATTGGTCGGGAGGATACCAAGCGGTGCTCAATTTTCAACATTTGATGCAGCTTCCTTCAAAGGTAACAAAGGATTATGGGGGCCTCCTTTAACAGCAGATAATAACGCAGGGTTCTCACCACCAAAGCCGGAAGGAAACCATTCAAATCCTGGACATGAGATTGATTGGGATATTATCTGTCCTGAAATTGGATTTACATGTGGGGTTTGGGATTGCCATCGGGTCACTTCTGTTCTGCAAGAGATGGAGGAAATGGTATTACAAAGCTATGTATAACATGCTTCTAAAGATATTCCCTCAGCTGGAACAAAGATTTGGTCATCACAGGAGACATGTTTATGTACATCAGAGATACTGGAGACGTTGAAATGGTTGTGAAGAGCAATGCACCTGACTTCTTGTTGGCCTCGGTTTTCTAATAAGGACTAAGATTTGTGCTCTGTTTCTGTGTATTTTCCTGTAAGTTGGACTCACTCTTTCAATTTGTAACACATAATAAATTTGTGGCAAACTTGCTCAATATTTGCCTGTGATGTGTGAAGAGAATGTGCTCGAACTGTCATATTTGTAACTTGTTTTCCTATGTGTGTTCTGAAGTTGTACTTAATTAATGTGAACTCCAGAGTTAATAGATATTCTAATTCTAAAAAAGCTGGTGAAGAACTGGCGGAATGACATTGAGATCTGGGGCTAAGAGAGCTGTTGCAGATGTCAAAATTGTATGAACTGATATTCAATCATCCATTTAACAATATACATAGCTCTCTTATTATAGTCTGTGAAAAATTGCGTCTAGCATAAACAGATTTAGAAAGCAAGCTTTAATGTCGAACTATATAAGTATTGAATGTCTATTTCTCGTTCCCACCACATTATCCAGTTAATTACTTTTGAAAAATTACTAAAGAATTTTAGTAATACGCCCCTCTCGATTAGAAACAAGCAAATATCGTTTTGCTTCAAATTATTGTTTAAAATTGTTTATCCTTATAATTGGCCTGGAGTCGTAGAGACAGACATGAGGCTAATGAGAGGGGTGGGTCATGAGCATTTTCATTCTCAAACAAGTAGAAATGAAATTCATAGTAATACAATTGAAGCTTCTTGGGATAAAAGACAGTCTCTCTAGAACACTTTAACAACACTTTTACCCCAATCAAGTATGGGTGAAATTGATGAGTACTCCTCAGTATTACAATAAGGAAGCAATTTACAAGACCTTCATGGCATCAAGACTTGGTCACTGGTCACAGTTCAAGCGTCAATCTGACACCATCTCGAAATGAAATAGGAGAAATACCAAGCGTCTGAACTAGCTTAGTTATATCCATGGATATGTCAGCAGGAGACATAACTCCACGATCAACCTGAAGATGAACATGACAGTGAAATATTGTCAGGTACAGAAATACTGTATAAATAAATAAATTGACTACTAAGGCAACATAAAGAACAAGGTTCTTTAATCAACAAAAGCCAAAACCTTATTTTATTTATTTACATTTCTGGAACATAAAGAACAAGGTTTTCTAATGGACAAAAGCCAAAACCTTATTTTATATATTTACCCTAAGAACATTCAACTATCCTAATCCTAACCCTTATTCCAACTCCACTCCAAGGAGCTTAAAAAATGATAGGCTTTCGTTGGTGAGCATACACAATTGATCATTATCCTATTAATTGGTAGAAAGAGGAGAAAGCATATGGTTGGACATTGTAGTTGCATGTTTCGATCATATAGGAGATGTCCAGACAACGGCAAAGTGAAAACCAAGTCCGAATGCAACTTGAAAATGATAGGTCATGTATTAGTAATTCTGATATAAAGGTGTTGAAGTTGAACGCCAGTATCTCAAACATTATAGAACACTAGAAATGTAGCAAAGTATCATACCGATGATGCAGATACAGATTTAATTAATGAGAGGTTGTATCCCCTTATATCAGCAACTGTCTCAGCCATTTGAACACGGGATACCCTGTCCGGTCCACCAACATTCAGTAGCAATTTTCTTTGCTTAGCCTCTGCAAAAATTTCCATGAATATTAGTACGATGAAGACACAAGTGAAAGTACTTCTCAATAGGAAGTAGAAAATAACAGTAGTCTCGTGATAGCCCACGACAAACACATTTAACCAAAAAGAAACATATTGCAGGCATTAGTTTACAAACTTCATACCTGATATCCATGTCTTGGACAAAGCAAGTATGATTGCTACGACATCCTTTACATACACAGGGCATCGAAACTCATCATCAAAGAATTCGGTTCTATTTCCTTTGGAGAGGACACCATCAACCCACTACATCAATTGCAAGTATCACTAATTTGAACAAAGTAAAGTAGCCTAGATCCAATTTCAATTTTTCGTATGGTCTCCAAGCTAATCTGCCAACAAAGTGGCAATAGTACAATTTTAATGTCTGTTTTCTCTTTTGCAAACCTGAATCGGAAGAGATTTTGAAACCGGTGAGATTGTCTGTGGCCCAAAGATGATACTGCTTCTCAAAATTGCAAAGTTTGAGCATTTCTCAGTAATGAACTGCTCAGCTGCCACTTTTGATTTCCCATAAACATTTACTGGAACAACTTCATCATCTTCCTTGTAAAAAGACTTCACCCCTTCATAAACTGATGGGAATTCACATCAGTCCCCATCTACAAATAGCTATTTAGCAATTTGTATCCAACAATTTGTACGCTCAAGTTAATTCATACAACAATTTGTATCGTCCTTTCCTTTATCTTATTTACCTCAACTGTAGACCAACAGGGGTCGTTAACAATAAAAAGTAAATAATAAAATTAAAAGTCTAAATCTCTATCTCAAGTACTTGAGAAAGTTTATTTGATGGCAAAAGCTAAGTAATAACTATGTGCCATTGTAGTTCTTACCACTTTCTCTTGTTTGCTTTTATTGATCCATCTTTACCGAGTTACTGAACTAGGAATATGAACAAATTACAGTATACGAAACAATTAAGAGTCACTTACCTTGATCAGTTGACAAATGGATCAGAAGATAATTACTCTCTTCTAAGCTCGATAACCAATTAACAAGAGAAGATGGCACATTAACTGACATAGCTGCAGCAGGATCCATTTCACAGGCACGAGGAACCGAAAGTGCAGCACAGTTTACTACCACATCAGGCTGGGAATTCAAATCACACCTCTCAGCACTTAAAGTTGTTTACTTGAACAACAATATCAAATCGCATACCAGAAGACAAGTTCTTTTAGCACTTAAGATAGTGTAGGTTTCCCCTAAACAACTAATGGCATTTGTACACATGTCAACTCAAAATTGAACAAAAGGATAGCAATCATCCATTCATCCATATAAAAAGAAAACAAACCCATGCAAGCTAGATCATTGCAGTTAAGCTACATACATCAGGTTGGGAATTCAACTGAATAAACCTCTCAGCACTTAAAGTTGCTTACTTGATTATTTTAGCATGTTCAGAGATTTTAAGTTCCCCTAAGCACATTACAGAACCATACTAATGCACACGTCTCAACTCCAAAAATTGGAACCAAAGAATAGTAATATCTAATACAACAACAAAACAAAACCCATTAAAGCTAGAACATTGCAGCTAAGGTACAAATAACAGGTAAACAGAGCAGTATGGCATTCAACAATTCAAACCAGTAAATAAAATTGACCTTCTCACAAAACCCATTACTCCAAATCTTAGCACGAACATTATAAAATCACTAATCACAATCATCATATTCAAGAAACTGGTTAATGGGGTGAGAACTGACCGGACCAAACCAATGAGAAATGGCTTCAAATCCATTGCCAGACTTCAAATCCACAGAGAAAGGCATCACACTAGGAAATGCATTGAGCAAAGCTTGGGGAGGAGGACTTGAGTGGTGGGTGAATGCCAGATCACAAGGAGTGGTTTCTTGAATCTCTGAAAAGCCTTGCAATACATGCTGTCCCAAGTAACCTGTGCCTCCAACTATCAAAACTCTCTTCCTACTCATCCTATTTACTCTGCTTCTGGAAATGTAGGAGATTCGGGAGTGAACCTGATCTGGGTTTTGTTTGGTGTTGTAGGAAGAGGTTCAGATCGAGTGGGTTTAGGGGTTATGAGGAAATTTCTGTGTCAGTGTCACTTGTTTGAGAGATCCATTTGTTTCCGGTGTGTTCCACGCATTTGGTTTTAGAGCCAAAGATAACAACGTTGAGGATTTTTTTAATTTTATTATTATTATTCTAGAAGATTTTTTATGATGCGGTTAATTCATTTCACCCAAAAAAAGAAAAGAAAAAAAGGCCCTACAGTTAAGCATTTACTTTTTATTTGAACTTTTGAAATTTCACAAAATCATGTGTATGCTAAAGGTCTCCGCTTTAGAATTTTTGAACGGTTTGAAAATGAAACCTTTATTTAACTCGATATGTCCAATTGTGTTATATGGTTTTCACTAGGGCTGTCACTGGTCGGTTCGAATCGGTTATAGGTATTACCAACTTCAAAACCAAAACTTTCGGTTTCAAAATTGAGCTACCAATTACCAACCAAAATTTTCGGTTTTTAATCATAACTACCAAATTCGGTATTTCGGTTTTCGGTATTACCAACTTTAGAACAACTAATTATTTGTAATTAAAATTAGAACGAACAAAACTAGGTTCTTCAATTTTATAGTCGCAAACTTGCACTCATCTTCTAATTATAGCTTTCTTTTGTATATATGAACATCAAATTTGAGTCATTTTCATAAAACTAGGTTATTTAACCATCTTTGACTATGTTACTTAAAATACATATACTATTAATGTAGTATATGTAGTAATGTTCATACTATTATGAAAAATTTTATGTTTATTTCTTAATATACATTTATGTGTATTGAAAACCATTGTATATAAAGCTAATATTTAGATAATCGGTAGATTCGGTATTTACCAAAACCAAACCAACTTTTTCTGTAATTTTCGATTTCGGTTTTATCGGTCTCGGTTACCAAAAAATCGGTTTACCAAACTTAAAACATCGGTTAGTGTTCGGTCGGTTTGGTAATTACCAAACCAAGTGGCAGCCCTAGTTTTCACTATGGTCCAAAAATTACTACCATTATTTTATTTGCTTGTCAAACTAGGAATTCATGCAAGAGGAAGAAAAATGCATAAAAGAGGCCCATATTGTAAGAAAATGAGCAAAGGTGCAACCACCGGCTGACTACGAGAATCCGAACGGTCATTACATCTAGGCCACGATTTGTTCAGATATTTCAAATAGACGATCAAAATATAATTGGGAAACTAATGATCCCAACAATAAGAAATTAATTTAAAAACTTTTTTTTTTTTTGAATAGGGGTTTAGAACCCAATCTAGCTGGGAGACTCATCCCCACGCTTGGTTAAAAACTTAAAAATTGGTAAAATTCTTACAAATTTTTATCATATGTTTTACATTCTAAACAGGAAAAAAAAAAAAGATTCGGTGCCATTTTTTTTTACAACCTAAAATATTTAATTACTTTGACAGTAGTTTTTTTTTTTTTTTTAAATCTTCATCATCACTAATTATTTACATCATATTTTTCTCATTTACAATAAATAAATTAATAAAATATTAAATTAACAGTATCCTTCCCTATAGACCTGACCCAATAGGTAGAAATAAAAACAAAATAGCAGTAAACAATGTCATGACTCAGAGACCCAGAAACCTTCCCCATAGACCCACATGTGGACTTACTCTAGATAGACCGATGAGTCAAATAGAATGAGATTCCACTACAATTGGACATTAGAATTTCACTTTTTTCATTTTATGGGGTTGGAAGAAATGTATGTTTTATTTCCATTTTTCCTTCTTTTTATGTATTATAATTCAACTTATTAAACCTCGTGTTCTTATATTTAACACAATTTCCCCTTTCAAAAAAAAAAAATATTTAACACAATTTTCAATTGCTCGGTTGTAAAAACCCATAAGCGACGTCGTTTACTAGTGGATTAATCGATCGTAGCCCAGACTCCCCTTTATATTTCCTCCTTCTCTAGCCCCTGTGGGTTACCGTTGCCAGAGCAAGTAAGCCCAAGTTTCCTTTCCTTACCTGAGTTGGATTAGGAATACTCGTTATGTTGTAATCAATTCTATAATAACCTTACTTTCCCCAATTTCTTAGGTCAGTTCCTCAATTCCTTGGGTACTTCCTCAATTCTTGATCATCATCTTGGCCCTTTCGCTCTCTGAAAACCCCTTATTTGTTTCTCTGTTAAACCCAGACTATCAACTTCTGCAACTTTTTTGTTAGGTTGATGGGTACACTGGTCAGTTCTTCAAATCTCTCATATCTTCGAGAACAAGAAGAAAAGATGGGATCTTTGAGTGCAGAAATTCACGAGGACAAGAAATTATGCGAGGACTGGTCTGCGCTTCATATGTTGGTAGAGGTTTCCTGCCATGTTAGCGAAGAAGAAAGAAAGGGTATGTGCGTGTTATCTTTGGTGAGTCAACAGGTATGCCCTAAGAAACAAAGGTCGCCACCCCGTGGTGAAAGTTCAAAAATGACGAGCCCTATCCCTGATATTGCTTCTGGTTCTTCCGATCAAGAAAATAGAAGAATTGATAGCAAGGGTTTGAAAAGAAAAAGGAAGCCATGTGTTGATTGTCATAATGATAAAGACTTGGATGCCGCGGCGAAGAAGAAGAAGAAGAGAACATATATGATGAAGGTGGACATGGGTGTTTATCAACCACCTCCTGATTTGCCCGAAAAGTACAAGCAAATGGTGAATGGGCCAAATGCGGCATTGGTGATACAAAAGCAGTTGTTTACGAGTGATGTGAACCCTGGCCTGAACCGGCTGACATTGCCACCAAAACAAATTTTGTGCAAGGAGTTGCTGAGACCTAATGAGATAGAAATCCTTAAGCCGAAGGATGCTTTGCTTAAAGTTCCATTTATAGACCCAGAGCTGAGAAAGGAAGAGATTTCACTGAGTTTATGGAAGCTGTCGAGCTCAAATGAAAGGTCCCTTGTGTTCAAATCTGAATGGAATCATATTGTTAAGAAGAACGATCTGGGTGAAGGTGATCTGATCCAAATCTGGTCATTTCGGGATGGCAACGATCAACTTCAGCTGGCACTTGTTGTGGTGAAGAAAGCCGAGAAGCGCAAAAGTGGTGAGGAAGTGAGAAGCACCGCAAGAAGTAGTAGTGTGAGCAATGTCAGTGAGGACAGTGCAAGTGCAAGCCACAGTGGAAGAAAATGTCTCAAAATCCGATTTAAATGTAATGCTAGCAGGAGTGAGAGTACTAGTACATGTGAATTATTGAGTCACTGAGGAAAGAAACCCATTTTTGTAATTTGTGAATACTCTCCGATCCTGGTGGGCTAGCCACAATGCCTTTGCTAAATGTAAATGAGAAAACAGAGTCATTTGGTATGCTGGATTTGGTAATTAAATGCAGCTTGCTTTTGGAGTTTGTGGTGGCTCTTTGGTTTTGATTCTGTAGATGATGTTTGTTTCAATTCTCTTGCAGTTCCATGCAGGCTGTTATTACATTTTCAGTTGGTAGTTGATTGACTGCTTTAATAATGATGTCCACTTATCTAGTTGTTTGAATCAATGACTTGCTTTGTTATTGGTTCTTAATAGACTTTATTTACCCAATTTTTTTTTTTTGTACTTCGGTTGTTGATATTAACATTTTATTTACCCAGTTTGAAATACGAGATACCTTTATCGCTGAGGCTATTTCCTTGAATTATCCATCACACATTCACAGGTCAAGAAGTTTCAAATTGCCCAAGCAAATTGTGATGTCATGGTAACAAGGCCATGTCAATATGACAATTCAAAATCTTGAGGTTTTCCTTTTTCCATTTCCCAATTCAAATTCTCAGTTTCGTCCCTCAACAATATCACGCTCAATAGCAAACTTCATTGGAAATTTGACATTTCGACCTCTAGGAAAACAAAAGGGAATTTTGTAGTTTTTAACATTTCAACATCCTAGACAGCTACTAAAGGGAAACTAAGGTACATTAGTATCCTACTTCATCACTAGTTACAGACTTACAGACAATGCAGAATTATCTACTTTTTTTCTTCTTCTTTTTGGTTCTTTCCACCGTTTGGTTGTGGTTCGTCAAAGTAATCCACTGCAAACTTATATCCAACTTCAATTCAGCCGCTCTAACTCAGGTTGAGTATGTGACTTCTCTATTAAAAACTCGATTTTCTGTGAAAAAGATAAGAAAGTGAGGCAGGGTAAATATCTAGAATTAGGGAAGTTGAACAAGAAGAAGCAGAAGCAGAAGATGAAATATACCTTTACAGATTTATTGACTTCTTCAAGTCTATTAAGCAGCAATTCACTAGGTAGTATGCTTCTGCGTTCTATTGAAGCATAGCGTGGTGAAGCTGCCATCTGCATGATATAGTCAACCAGATGTTCAATTCACCAAAATGGGCCTTACAAAGCTGCCAGAGATGGCCAGTGACAAGAACACATTGTAGGGAAGAAAAAAAATTGAAACAAGTGTGTTAAATAATGAATATCTTTTGTACCTTTACGCTTTTAGCTGGTGATCTCAGAATTGGTGCTTCAGTCACGGATGGTGTACGAGCCATGCTTTCCCCTTCTGCAGTGACAGTAGTAGGCTTCCAACTTATACCGCTATCTTGTATAACTTTTGAAGCTTCTGTTATGATGACCTACTCGCCAATCAAAAAATGAACACCCAATATGCATCTAACGTTAGAAATTTTCTTTAATGAGCATGCTTTCTGATTCAAATGAAAAAAAAAGAGACAGTTTTATTCACCTTCCTCAAATCACTAGGGTTTGAAACCCCTTGAACCTGTAGTTCATCAACAGCTGCAGCTTTTCCACATGCTATACTTTCAATTCGAAAGGTATGAAGTCCATATTTTGACTGCAAACAACCTATACTCGACACAACGTAAATGGAATCACTGTTTTTTCAAAAGATAAAATTATGGAAAACCTAAATACATTTAGTCTTCAAAATAAACAGTTGTTCTGCATGATGAAATTTTGCATTGGAAATAGAATTTTTAGATCAGATCTATAACCAATACATTCATGTTGTTATGGACTATTGCAAATGGATTACAGATTTCCATCCATTATAGTTCAAGACTTTATGGTGCTTGACATGGCCTTTCTGCATGGCTGTATAACTTCAGTAGGATGCTTTTTGTTTTTCTTTTTTCCTTGCACTATTTCCTTATCTCATAAAAACAATAAAAAATTATAAGCAAAGTTGTATTTGCAATTTGGCTTTGCATGCAAAAACTTTACAGTGACCTGATTCTTGACCATTTACTCCTCCATTTAACTGCTTGAAGCCGCAGAATTGAACAGATAATATAGTTCGTGTGCTTCAGCCATATTGACTTGGGGAAAAATAAAAGCATGAATTCAATATATGAAGGAAGACCAGGACTGATAATGTAGTTGTAAGAGAGTACTACTTATAGATATATTAGTCAATCAGAAAAGGTTAACAGGCTGGAGTACCTTGTTCAATAATGATGTCAATCACCAGGGAAAGGGGCACATGCCTCTCAATTGTAGTGATGCCCAAAAAGGGTACATAAGAAGGCCTTGACACCTTTGCGGAGAGGGGAAAAAGAGGAGTTACATTATGTAAGATGAAAAAAAAATGGAAAAAAAAAAGAGAAAAAAAAAGAGGAAAAAAGAAGAAAGAAGTATCAGATAGTGTATGTACCTTGTAGACTATTTCACTAGGTGTAACATATAGCTTGCGGGAGGAGATGTCCTTCTGGAGAATATATCTCTTAAAGGGTAGATATAACAGCATGATGATGCCAACTCCCCAAGCTAAAACAAGCATCAATGATATTGAGAGCCATATAACGGTGTCATACTTAACAATATTTTTGGCAAGCTCTTCAAAGGAGGCTGAGTACAGTATTGGCTCAGAACAGTCTGCAGTGTCATCATCCCCTAAGTCAGATTCAGCATAAGGAAGTAGCTGATCCCTCGATGACCGAGATTCAGAAAGACCATCTGTATGACCCATCAACATCTCTCCAAGCTCAAAACTAGTAATAGGAAATATAAAGAATAATCATTAGATTCAAGTCCAAGATGTTAACTTTTTTATTTTGATGCATTGTTTCTTTACACCCATTGCATTGGCCCAAAAAATTTCACGTGAATCTGAGTTGAGACATGATTATGAATTTAGATGCAAATGATGTGCAATGCAATAGTGCAGACTTAATATATAGCATACACACCCTGAAAAATATATAACCCCTCAAAGCACAAAGAGTGACAAAACAATTACCCACCCTGAGGCACCCTCAAATAGTCATTTCAATAACTTAACTGCTATTTTTTCCTTCAAATAATGCTTCCTAGTTGACTTGCATAGTACAGTATGTTCATTTCATCCAAAAGAAACAGCATTTCGTGCAAACTTTGCTCTTTTCTTGTTACAAATGCCAAGTGCCCAAGAGCCATGCAGTGCTAGTGAAATCTACAAGCCTTACAAAGTGCCAACATTTCATCATATCTGGGCGAATGCACAAGCACTAGAGTAGAAATTTTTGATGCCAAAACTTGCTTTTTCCACCCAATATTGAACAAAAGTCTCCATAACATATGTCTATCCAACCATTTCACCCTTAACGCAGTCCAACTATGGCCCCGAAATAAATTATGATCACAAATTTCAAAACTTTCTTCTAATTAAAGAAGTAGAGATGGACACAAGTAGAACAGTTTAAAGATCAATTACATTTTCAGCAGCTAACTAATGACTTCAAATTCCAGAAACAACTTTCCCAAAGCAATTCAGAACTCTACTATTGCATAAACATTCTCTCATTTCTTCAACATTAGAAAACCAAGCAATCTCTAGCTACTAAAATTTTCAAAAAAAAAAAGAAAAAACCCAGATCAAACATGCACTTCTTCTAACAAAGTTTCTAGCTTTAACTACAAAGTAATCAGCTTTAATTGAAACTGTGAACTTATTAACCATCAAGCTTACTCATTAACAATTGCAAACAGGGACTTGAACATACAAGCATGACCCAGATGAACATTAAGCGAATCAAAGAAGAACCCAGATTGGAAATCATAGTGTGAGAAATGAAAGATGAGATTGGAATTGAAATGGAAAAGGGAGTTCGTTAATACCTGGAAAAGCTTTCGGTTTTCAGAGCCTGGTACGAAAATCTGGGGATTTATTAGCGAATGTTGTGCTGGATTCTGTGTGGGGTGTTTTGGTAATTTGAGACGGAGTTCCGAGTGTGTTCAGTGAAATTGGATCAAAACAACCAGAAACAACCAGTCCTTGCGCTCTGTTTGTTTCCTGCCTTTTGAGCTCGAAATGTTTTTTTGGAGTGGTAACAAGACTTATTATTTTTTTAACCTTTTTTTTTTCCTTTTCTTTTTTTTTCAATAGACAAGGAAAAAAGTATCACAAAGAAAAGCCCCAATAACAACTTAAAGAAAGATCATTAAACTAAATAGCCTTAGAAATTGTACGCGGGAAGGTGGAGCTCCAGTTACCAACATCTATTTGTTGTCCCTGATGAGCCAAGAGGTCAGTAACAATTTTTTTATTCTTTGAAAAAGACATGATAAACAAGATTTGTTAAATTCAGTTTGTTGAATGCTGATATCGGTTTTCAATGGAAAATATTGCGGGTATAAGTGTATTCACTACTCTGGAGGTAAAGTTGGTCCAATCGAGCACATGTAATTCATTTAAGGACTTCTAGACCGTTTATCCAATTAGTATGTCAACGTCCTCTTCCGCAATTAATCTGACCTTTTGTTGAATTTGGAGTTTCCATAATCACATAACCATCTTTCCATCCTCATAATTTATTAGACATTGTCTAGCCCTTACAGAAAGATGTGTTTAAACATGTTGGTCGGATTTGTGTTATGAGTAGCTGACAATAGCTCCAAACTATATTGTTCAAACTGTTATAATAATTTCTTCTATTTAATGAATTTCATTTTAAGATGAAAGAAAAAAAAATCAACTCATTCAAGAAGAAATCAGATTTGGGCAAAACAAACACGGTCTTCATGCTCGTAGCGATTTAAATATAATAATGGCACCAAACGTTCTACGAGGTCAGTAAATAGAGTTACAGTAAAACAACCCCCGACGACGTCGTATCACACCAGTCCGCCCAAACAAATTACCGTGTCAAAATTCAACAGACGACTGTATCGTTTATTCCCTCTGTAAGTCTGTATTCCATTCACGCAAGCCAAACCCAACCATCTTCAACTTCTTCTTCTTCTTCTTCTTCTCTCTCTCTCTCTCTCTCTTCGCCGGAATTTCCTTCCGATTCCGAGCTTCACTTCCGACGGACCTCACAAATTTACAAGGTACACTCTTCTCAAACTCTTTGATTTTCGCGTAGTAATATAGCCTTTGATTATACCAGTTTCTGTGTTGTCGATCAATTTAAGTCGCTTCAATTACATTTCTTCAATGAATTCATATATGAAGCAACCGGATTCCGAGTATTGATGTCGCTTATTGGATCTCAATATATTGCGATCATGCTTTTTTTTTTTTGGGGAAATTTGTTAAGTTAGAGAAGAATAATAGTAGAAAATGATTTAGTAATCCAATTAGGAACCATGAACTATTATTCCATAGTTAATTTTCCTCTTTTTGATACTATTGATGTGTTAATTTACTACAATTATCATGCTTGATTACTTTGACTGCTTCTCAATAGGTTGCAAACATGGATAGTTCATTGATGCATAGGTTGAGTGATGGTTCATTTTTATCTCTTAATGCAGTTTAGATTACGATTCTTTGTGGTCCTGAGCTGTGTGATCGGGGTTTAAGAGATTGTAGTAGGATATAAAGGTGATTGGTTGTGGCGTTCGTAACTGATGATTGGATGGATAAAAAGAGGCATATTGCGATTTTTACCACTGCAAGCCTTCCATGGATGACCGGAACTGCTGTCAACCCTTTGTTCCGTGCAGCGTATCTTGCAAAAGATGGGGAGAGGATTGTTAGTTTGGTCATTCCTTGGTTATCTTTGAAAGATCAAAAACTGGTGTATCCCAACAACATCACATTTAGCTCACCGGCAGAGCAAGAGGCTTATATCCGTCACTGGCTTCATGAGAGGACTGGATTTCAATCTGATTTCAGTATACTTTTTTATCCTGGAAAGGTAAATATATGTTAGAACTACCATGGTAGATGCACAAATGAACTTCACTGCTAGATGACCAATGCACTGGAGTCATGGACATCCAGGTTGTCCCATATTTCCCTGTACCCAAAGCAATATTCACGTTTTTCCTTGCTTTGGTACCATGAAGTATGGCTTCTGTTTTCCTCACATTCATTTTATATGCAGTAGGACTAACTTTGACATCACTTCTGTTGCAGTTTTCCTTAGACAAAAGGAGCATTCTTGCTGTCGGAGATATTTCTGAGATAATTCCTGATGAAAATGCAGATATTGCTATCCTTGAGGAGCCTGAGCACCTCACGTGGTATCATCATGGGAAGAGATGGAAAATTAAATTCCGGCTGGTTATAGGAATTATCCACACCAATTATTTGGAATATGTGAGGAGGGAGAAGAATGGAAGAATGCAAGCATTTCTTCTAAAATATGTTAATAATTG
Organism: Rosa lucieae; assembly: GCA_024704745.1. NCBI lineage: Eukaryota > Viridiplantae > Streptophyta > Magnoliopsida > Rosales > Rosaceae > Rosa > Rosa lucieae. The sequence continues at coordinate 32,958 of JANPXK010000808.1, forward strand.
GGTTGTCAGTATATACTGTCACAAGGTAAAACTTGATTAATGTTATGTTTTCCTGATATATACTATTTCGGACAGTGATTTACTTTTTGCTTTGCTTCAATTGTTAGGTCACCTACCCTTTTCTTTATTTTGCTATAGGATTTGATGTACTTACTGTAAGAGTTGTTACTATATAACAGCAGTAGTATTGTGGGGTACTGCTTTTCCATTTGATGTGCTACAATTATTTATTACAATGGCTTTTCTAAATTTGGATAGATAGGTAGTGGTTTCTATTGTTGTCATTGTCTTGATATATTTGCTAATGGATTCCACCTATGGTTTTCTGTAGGTAATCAGGTTATCTGCTGCCACCCAGGAGTATCCTCAATCGATCATTTGCAATGTTCATGGTGTCAACCCCAAGTTTCTGGAAATAGGCAAGAAAAAGCTAGAGCAGCAACAAAATGGAAGCCAAGCCTTCAGCAAAGGTGCCTACTACATTGGGAAAATGGTGTGGAGTAAAGGCTACAAGGAGCTGCTCAAACTTCTTCAAGACCATCAAAAGGAATTAACTGGACTTGAGGTTGATTTATATGGAACTGGGGAAGACTCTGATCAAGTTCGGGAAGCTGCTGAAAAATTGGAACTGGCTGTTAGAGTCCATCCTGGGCGTGATCATGCTGATCTTGAATTTCATGAGTAAGCGTTCTGCCTATCTCTTCTGCTTCCTCATGGTATCACTTTAATATTGTATTATTTAACAACATTCAGATAACAAAAATGTAGTTCCCAAGAATTGCCTTAGCACCAGCAATGATTCTTCTAGAAGCAGGCTAGTCTTGAGACTCTTGACTATCATTTTTGTTGGGCATAGAAGTTTTATAGGATGGGCCACCTATGGGAATTGACTGTTTGATTTGGAATCATATTAGATCACTAAGTTCAAAGATTTTGATAGAAGCCCTTTATACCTTAAAGGTTTCTAGGTGTCTAAAAGGTTACATGACTTACATCAATGTAACTCTGTAAAGTGGCAGCTTATGCATTTCTCTAGGGTCTTATGATGCAACTTAACCCTAGGTGTGATGTCTAGAAACCTACTGGTTTGATGCTAGTAGGTTTCTGTTAATTCCCTACTGCTCTCATCCACCAACAATTTACAGCACACAAAAAAAACCCTTAATTAAACCAGATGCTAACCTTTGTTCTTATTGTTCCTTTTTATCCTCCCTCATGTTTGTTACCATAAAAGTGAATATAGGTATGAAAATCTAATTTATCTCACGGTTACAAGTTAGTTCAAGGGCAGTTTAGTTACCATTGTAAAATCTGTCTTCTTCCAAGTACACCTCAATTAAATCGAGATTTCTTTATAGATGTTCAGCTTTGTTGGAATTTATCATTTTTGGTACTAAGCTTTGTTGGAATGTTTACATATATTGTATTTTTTTCAGTTATAAAGTGTTCCTGAATCCAAGCACCACAGATGTGGTTTGCACGACCACAGCAGAAGCATTGGCAATGGGTAAAATTGTTGTGTGCGCCAATCACCCCTCGAATGACTTCTTCAAGCAGTTCCCAAATTGCCGAACATATGACAATGGAGATGGGTTTGTCAAGCTCACACAGCAAGCACTGGCTGAACAGCCTGCCCAGCTTACTGAGGCACAAAGGTATGAGCTTTCATGGGCGGCTGCCACCGAACGGTTTTTAAGGTGTGCTGAGCTAGAAAAGGCATCGACAGCAAAACTGTCAGAATCTCCCTCAAAAAACTTTATGTCTACGTCATTGAACTTGGGGGGTAAGATGGAAACTGCATCTGCATATGTGCATCATGTGGCATCTGGTTTTGAAGCAACGCGGAGGATTTTTGGTGCGATCCCAAGGAGTTTGCAACCAGATGAAGAGCAATGCAAGGAGCTTGGGCTGGCTGTTCCTGCTGGCAAGCAAGGCTTCGGAAAATGAAGTTGTCAGCTTCTCTTGTGAAAATGTGAAATATTTGGGTGGTCCTTTACCATCAATTGCAGGACATCGTTATTTGGCTACTGGAGTATTCCAATTAGATGTTGTAAAGGATATATATTTCCTGATATTGACAATTGGATAGGAAAAATATAATGAATGATTTGTTAATGCCATCGAGACCAGTCAAATATTTAATATTGTCTCACAGATGTAGAACAGAATTAAACGACGGACGTCATTGGAATTTGTAATTATCATTGCAATGTACATATTGTCATATACACTGTTGTTATGGATTAACACCTAATGTATAGATTATCGTGTCTTTGTTCTGATATGTTGTAAATTTCTGACTCGGAACTGGAAAGCTTTTCTTTCAGCTCTCTGCCTCTCTTTTTCTGCCATGCTCTAGGCCTTGAGGATAAAACTCAACTCAACGATGGTGCCAACGACAGAGGAAAAAAAAAGCCAGTAGCTTCTTGCTCGGCACTTACTTGATGCCAAATGTGGTTTAATAAATTAGAGACTCCTTTTAGGTACTGAAATGCAAAGATATATATTTTCTCAAAAAAAATTAATTAATTAATTAAGGCACACCAAACGACGTCGTTGGAGTCACCTACCTCATTCAAATGAGTGACGGCTGGGTTTACTATACCCATTCTTGCCTTACCGAGTTACTTGGACTTTGTTTGGGCAATGAAATTCCGATGCCGAGTATCAGGAGTTATTGGACTCGCATGTAGTGAATAGGGACTACTAGAATGCCTTCAGAACAAGTATTTCAACGAACGAACATGAGAGAAATATCAACATCTTTGAACAATTGCAGAGCTGAGTTGAGTTATATGTTTCATGAATATTGTTTGAGAGTCATGCTAAACCATTCTTACAATCCTACTTTGCACGCCTTAACGACTACCCACATTCCTAAGCACACTCACTCATAGAGATGAATATTGAGTTAGCTCCAGCAAATACCTAAAACTCAAGTTAAATTTAACTTTTAGTTAAATTCTCTCTCATCTCTAGCTAAATATAGCTAGGTCTTTTAGCTAAAGCTAAATTTAGCTTTTGTTTAACTAGTCTGTTGGAGATCAAACTTAGCCTAAAACTAGTTAAATTTCAAATTTTTTTTGAAATAAGTATTCTGTTGGAGATGCTCTTACAATCCTACTTTGCACGCCTTAACGAATACCCACATACCTAAGCACACTCACTCATAGAGATTTTTTTGAGATCTAAAAGACCAAAAGAACTTTTGAATTTAAAAAAAATATATTGATTAGGATATAAAAAATTGCAAAAAAAAAAAAAGGAATAATTGTATTGGGTGTTCTAAAAGCACTTGAAAATGATTTGAGAAGCATTTGACAAACGTTTCCTGTGTAAAAATCTTTTTGCAAGATTTAAAAAGTTTTCGTAAGCAATTCATAAGCAATCTCAGACAATCAAACATTCTCCATATATCTTATGCATATCTCGTGGTACCACATACCCACTCGACCAAAGTGGAAGACATCTACAACTTAATATTAAGGGTCATCTAGGAGATAAAGTAAAATTAAAATTTAAAATAACCTCACCCTTCCTACATACTTACAGGTTCCCTAGTATAAACCTTAGTCATTATCACTTTATCTACATTGGTCCTACGTACAAATGTAACATGTTTTTCATTACTAAGCTTGTGAAATGTGAAGTACTAGCTCCCAAACTTTATTCTCACTTGCCAAGACTCTCATAAAATTTTAGGGGAAATAATCATTTCCCAATTTTAGCTTAAAAATTGCCCACTTACTCAAACACTCTAAGAGATTGCCTACTTACTCAAACACTCTTAAGAGATTATTTCCCTAATACTCAATTAAGTATTTTTTTTAATTCATTTTTATTTATTTTTGAGACAATTTTGCCCTCTCATTCTTTGTCACTTAGAGAAAGAAGTCATTGGAGACCTTGCTTAACTTTGGTGGCGGTCCGGTGACCCGACTCTGGCTACCGGTGACAGGAATCCGGCTACCGGACTGGTGACCGGATTCTAGCGTCTGAATTTATTGGCCCCTAATAATATCCAGTAACTATATTATTGCCCCCTAGTAATCATATTATTGCCCCCCAATACTCATATTATTGCTTCTAATAATCATATTATTGCCCTCCAGTGAGTTGTATAAACTCTCAAAACTAAAATGAATACACTACAGGCACAATTGATCAATTTATATGCATATTATTGCCCCCCAATACTCATATTATTGTCTCCCAATAATCATATAATTGCCCCGCAATAGACATGTATACTTAATAAACTTTTTTTTTTCATTCTTCTTTCTTCTTTCCTTATAAGCCTTCTCCCAAATTTACCAAAAAAATAAAATCAGAACCACGCCGTCCAACAGAGTGACATCGTCCGAGCCCTGCCAGCGAAATCCAGACCCGATTTCGACTTGGAGCTTTGAGCTTCCCGGACCTCTGATGAACAAAAAAAAAAAAAGTGCTCTGGGCACCCAAAAATTGCTCCACAATCGCGTCTAAACGGAGGAGCGTGGAGTTGACGCGCGACTGGACGAGTTTGAGCTCGCGGACCTTGGTGCTGACGTGGTGGGCTAGGTCGCAGGTGGAGGAAACGTTGGAGAGGACGTGGTCGGCGTCGGACTTGACGATGTCGAGGATCTAGGAGGATTTATGGAGATTGGAGAGGTGCTTGTCGAGGTTAGAGCGCTAGGAAAGGAGGTGGTCGAGGTTGAGATCTAGGGCGCGTTGGTAGGCTATGCACTCGTGGAGGAGGGCGTCATGGATAGATGGGCCGCCGGGAGAGAGAGAGATGAGTGTAATTTATAAATTAAAATGAGGGCAATACTGTTAAACACTGTTGGATTGGGTAAATGGGGTTAAAAAACTCTTAGTGGAGTAAGTGGGCAATTTTTAGGCTAAAATTGAGTAAGTAGTCACGGCCCCAAAATTTTAAGCACCATTATCGTCAGGCATCCATTAAAGGTTGTGCAATCACAATGCCTTAAAAACATAGAGTGCTTCCCTAGAAAGATATTGGGCCTAGACCTGCTACGTAGAAAGGACGATCATGCTAAACCATCAAAGGCATACCTATTAGTCAACAAGAATTCCACCTCAATAGATACGTTTAGAAACATAGGGAAAGATAAACACATTTTACAACCTTTTTTTATTTTATTTTTTTGAGTAAATCATCTCATATAATCATTCAAAACATCTCATGCCAAAATGACACATTACATACAATTCCACTGCTAGAGACAAAATAAAGCATATAAGAATCATCATTGTACGTAGGACAAAATTGGCAAGCATGTCGATGTTTAGTGAAAACTTGAAAAAAAAAATTGATAAAAATAGTGGGAAAATGAGCTAAGGTTACACATAAAATAGAATTGACAAAAACTTGGACAATAATTTGGTATTATTGACGTCTCATGTCCAATACGTTATGATCATTTGAAATTTTTAACGTGGCAGATACAATCAACATTTCACAAGTGTTTAAAAGTGATAGATGGATAAATTCAAGTGGGTATACATGAATAGGCTAAGGTTACACACAAGATAAATTGACAAAAATGTGCACCAATAAACTAGTTTTCGAGAAAGGACTTCTTGCCTTACGAATAAGGACTTTGGATGTGATCTCTTCGCATCACCGAATCGATACTCAACGTTGTAGGCTGAGCAGAGCAATCACTGGGAAGTTTGGAGAAAGCATGGGTTGTGCTAAAGCGTGACTTTAGCTTCGCTGGGTTGCGAGGGAGTTACCCTTGCTTCGCTGGGTTGCGAGGGAGTTACCCTTGCTTCGCTGGTAGTATTGGTGGCAGTAGCACTGGCAGTCGGCTCTTGGAGAGATTAGGACTGGACGCGCGGTCGCCGGGTTTCAACAAGGTTGAAGGTTTGCTCTGGGGAGGCTTTATAATCGCTGGGATTGATTGATTTGAGAGAGGTCCCTCCTTTGTCCTTTAACCCTGGTATTTATACACCTAGGGTTTCGACTGTTCCTTGCTATAGAAGGATTATTGATTGAAGTTTCCTATTCCATTTCTGCTACTTGATTCCAATAAGGTTTCGTTTTCCTTATGGATCACGGAATGGGCGAAGCTATACCCCAAACCATGTAGGCTTATTTTTGGGCCGCAGGTATCGGCCCACTGAGTTAAATCCACTAAAGGATCTTGCCAAAAATACTTTTGGGCTCAAACATTATTGACGTCTCATGTCCAATACGTTATGATCATTTGAAATTTTTAACGTGGCAGATACAATCAACATTTCACAAGTGTTTAAAAGTGATAGATGGATAAATTCAAGTGGGTATACATGAATACGCTAAGGTTACACACAAGATAAAATTGACAAAAATGTGGACCAATAAACTAGTTTTATTGACGTGTCATGTTCAACGCATCAATATAATTCACTTTTCAAAAAATTTAATGTAGCAGACACAATCAACATATGAAAAGTGTCTAAAAGTGACAGATTGATAAATATATGTCGGTATAGATATATGAATAGGCTAAGGTTACAGACAAGATGAAATTGACAAAAACATGGACCAATAAAACTGGTTTTATTGATGTATCATGTCTAATGCATCAATATAATTTACCATTTGAAATTTTTAACAGATTAGACACAATCAACATTTAACAAGTCTCTAAAATTGTGTATGGATACGTGTATTAATAATACATAATAACAAAAAATTACGTTATATTTCTGTAATAATCTTCTATTAGGTCTCATGTGCATTCATCTTTTTCATAGAGTTCATATGCATAAGAATATTTGTTGTTGCAACTAATCCTGAGCTTTGTTTTATTTTATATCCGAAGCATGTCTCTCTTTGAATCACTAAGTTCTACAAAAAAAAAAAACTTTTTCTTTTCTTTTTCTTCACTTTTTCGCTCTCTTTTTTCTTATAAAAAAAAAAAAAAAACCCTAGGAAAGGAAAACGCAAACAGGGAGTCGCTCATGTCCAGCGGCGCGCCCTCACGGCATCATCGTCGGACGGGATAGAATGGATCTAGTGTCCTGGTGGGAGAAGCATTTGTGGGGAGTTGACGGTGCTCTCCAAAGGCGTGCAGGTGGGGTCGTTCTATCCTTCAGCGGCGCGCGGACGGCGTTGTGGTTGGAGGGATCAAAGGCTTCCAGGCATTGGTGACTGGGTGGCGTCGCTGGATTCCTCTGGTGTCCGACCCGATCAAGTTGCTTCGATCGGGTTTGGGTCATTGTGCTTGGATATGGGGAGGGGTGGCCCAGCTTGCCGGAATGGTTGGGGGGGGGGGGGGAGGGTCAGATAGTGCATGCACGTCGTCAAGTTGGCAGCGAATCTAGAAGTGTGACAATGATGATGGGGATGCCTAGGTTCAAGGTGGCGGAGACTAGATGTGGCTCGGTGCAGACTAGTTGGTGGATCTGTGTTTTGATCCAATAGGATCGCAGCGCAAATCCATTAGAGATTGGGGTTTCAATTTCTGCAGCAACGATGGTCAGAGGAGGGTGGATGGCAATAGGTTGTTAGGCGGTGGGTATGGAGGCCCGCAGCATGGATGGGGGGGGGGGGGGGGTTGGGCCAGGTTTATTGTTTGTTGGGCTCTTGGTGGTGGACAGTTCTTACTAGTTTTTAGGGTTTGGTTTCTTTTGTTTTGTTTTTTAGCAATAAGTCACTTTCAAGGTTTTGTTTTAAGTATTAGCTGTTGGGTCAAGGACACTACAATTTTGGCATAGACAATCTTCTATTCGGCTGTCTAGAGGTCGGTCCTGTTCTGGAGTTGGGTAAGCAACGGTGGCTAAAATGTCTGGCGATGGCATACTGGCATAGACAATCATCTTTGGCCTTCTAGTGGGATTGTTCCTGTTGATTTCGGGTGGAGGTGATGGCGATTTGGAGCATGTGTGGATTGACGTTGTTGACATTTAAGTGGCAATGGTCTTGGGTTTAATTTAGTCTCAGGTCTGACAGTCCATCTTTTCACTTTGGTTGGGTTCGAAGTCATAACGAGTGTAGACTTGGTCGATCAAAGGCAGGTCATGAGGACTCTGGGTGAAGAGTTAGTGTTGACAAAGTTATATGTCAAGGATTCACTGCTCCTGCGCATATTGTCTTTGCCTTTTAATTGTAGTGCAAGTTCTAAGTCTGTAGTTGAGTCGGGGCCTTTTTTGGCTCCGTCAGTCAGTCATTTTGGAGTTCCAGTGTGAAGTCCAGTGGCCATTTTTGTGTATGAGATGTTTCCAAAACTCATTGTATCCAGTTCATTATTAATGAAGTTTATTCTTGATCAAAAAAAAGTTCTACAAAATTTTTTTTGCTTCAAATTAGTCCTATGAGGATCGATTTAGTCAGTGAGATCAATCAGATCAACGATCTACCAAACGTAAAAATGGTATTCCCATGAGGTGAACCTCCTCAAATGCCTCTGTAAGTATATGATTCATTTTAAAATAAATGATATACTTACAGAGGCATTCATCGTATTCTCCTTCAGTTTCTTTCCTCATCCTCTTCTTTTTTTCCAAGTCCATCATCAATTCATCATCTTCTTCTTTCATACTCCAATTCCATCATCGTTTTCTTCTTTTTAGTATATAAGTCATCCACCATAAACCCTCGATTCAATTCAAACCCAAAACTCCCAATTTCCTGATTCAACTTCTTCTTCAATTTGATCAATTACCCTAATTTTCAATCTACCCCCAAGACCCAACTCAATTTCCTCCAAAAATTTGCAATCCCGCTCTTCCAATCAGACCCAGAATGTGAAAATTGAATCTTTTCTCTAATAATGGGCAAAAAATGATGACGATAGAGATTGAGAAGTCCTAAAGGAAGATCTCCATGTTTCTAATTTCAATTAAGGGCTGCAGATGGGGGAAAGTGTGATCGATATTGTTCTCGGAGGCGGAGATTAATTTCTAGATCTGGTTATTCCCCGAAATTGAGCTGAAATTCGAGCCAAAATTTCAATATACCAATCTGTAAATAACCGCCGGCAGCGGCTCAGTTTCAGTTGCATATTTGATTTGGGAAACTGACCAACATCAGTCGTTACCCGGTTGAGGAAATTTTTTGTCAGTTTTCAACCAAATCCTCCCTTATCATCGTTAGTTAATGCAAACCTCACCAACCCCACAAATTAAAGACAAAATCAATCACAAACAAAAAAGTACACCACTTAATAATTCACTTTCAGTGACTTTTTTTTATAACTTACTATCCAGCGAGTGACATATTAAACAGTTATATTTCTCTCCCAGAAGAAGAAGAAGAAAAAACAACAACAACAATTTTAGCTACAGTAGAAGACCAAGTTTAAGGAAAACAATCTTCCTTAATTTAAAATATGGTGGTATTAGTTGGACTTCTAAATTTGATATTTAGACATCTTCTACTTATTAAACCTCCAATTCACTTTTTTTAATACTTTTTTTTTTTAAGGAAAGATGACAGACTATATTAAGTGATAACAAAAGGTTACATGGAGTAATGCAAAAGCATCGAAATAAAACAATAAAGAAATATGAGATGCAAAGACGCATCTATAATAAAGGAAAAATAATAAAGGATAATCAGACGCACAGACGCATCTAGAATGAAAGGTAACCAGGATGTGACTTGATGTCGAACGACATCGCTGCATTGCACATGTCACAAAAGCAGTGTAAATGTAATAGTAACCGTAACAGTAACCGGTGATATGATCACCTAGAAGAGGTGATTCGCCTACCAAGAGTTCGAAAGTAACCGAGGGTGTTAGAAACTTGAAAATTAGCAAACAAACTCCTAAGAACCGGAACCAATACCATATCAATATGAGCAGGTGTCTCGGATCCAAGATCCGGATTTGTAAGCCACCAGGATCCCAAATAAGGATCCAAATCTGGCCTGAGACCAAAGTCAAGTCTGCAAAAGCAACCTTGACAAAAGCCCAAGCCCATTTGAATCTGATTAAGGCACCCAAGCTCATGGGCACCCTAGCATCAGCTCTTCTCCGGGCACAAGAGAGCCTCCGTACCCAAACACCACTGATCTGAGGAGCTGCACCGAAATCCTCATCCGAATTCCACCGGAGAAGGCCGATCCCAGCCTCATCACCAAGACGCCAAACACTTTTACCAGCGCCACCCTCCTTGGCCCGAATCCTGTTACAAAACAGGATTGTGAAAATGCTCTGCCATAACCAATTCCCTCTCAGATCGGAGGGGCTCTGACTAGCCAAGCTTGAACCCGACAAGCCCATGGTAGCAGCTCCACGCCACCGCGATGGGCGAACTCGAGTTCCTCACCCAACCTCCTCGCCGCATCCCAAAACTTGATATCAATCGAGCCTGGCTTGGCCAGAATCTCGGCTTTGTCCCAACATCCTGGCCCATTTGAAAGCGCCCTCGCCTCCATCCGTGGGGGGCGAACTCTAATAGAACCCAATCCAATCCTAGCTCAGACGAATCCGTGAACCGCCCGGGATCCCAAATCTTCCAATCACTAGCAAACACCAGTTCAGTTGGCAGCCAAACGGAGTTCAACCTCAAACCTCGAAGCAAACCAAATTGAGAAGGAGAAAGAGCCCCTGATCTCGACGTCAATGAGAGAATCAAAGAGACAGGAGGGACGGACTGAACTGTACTCGATAGCTGCGACCCCATGGGAAGGGCCGGAATTTTTCTCCATCGAAGATGAAGGCAAGTGCAGAGAAGCTTGGCCATCACCGGCGCTCTCAAAAACCCTAGCAGAGAGGGTATTTTTACTTTTTTGAATACTTGAAAAGCTAAGTACATCTCCATAATTTTATCAAAACACCATTGAACAATTAAATATGGATCTTCAATAATTTTTTTTTTTTAAATAAGGGCCGATACAGCTGCTCTCAAGTCTTGATTAATGAAACTGAAGAATACATGGGGAAAGAGACATGGTGCCTAATCCCGGATTACAATATGCATCAAGAGAACTTCTTGAGATAATAGCAAGAGTAATCTCAACTAAAACAATGTATTCAAGTAAGCACCAATTAGCGAAGGGTGCTCTACTGACTGATCCATTTATATATTTATTTTTTTTATATCTATAATTCAACCACGGAGAATTTTGTAAGGGAGTTCCCTGCATTTTTGGTGTACTTTCATCCAATGGCATAACCAAAATTGATTCTTGGAGGGGCCAAAGAAGTAGACAATTATAAAGTAACAAAAATCCAAATTATAGATTTGTTTCTTTTTTGTTGCAATATGAATGGTTGTAAAAAAGATCTTTGTTTTCAGATAAATAATAGATATTGATTAAATCTAATTAAAAAGAGTTGACCTTGGATCTTAATTAGTAATATCTACACCAAAATATTCAATGTCTTTTTTTTTTGAAAAATGGCTGGTGCGGCTGCCTTCAAGCCTTGATTAATAAATTTGTGAATTTGCATAATACAAGGGAGGACGCAGAGCCTGAACCCCATATTATAATAGCATAAAGAGAACATCCTGAATATTCAATGTATTTAGTTTAAGGAAATTTTAAATCAGATTGTTTTGACTTTACTTCTGTATCAAATTAGGAGATCATGTGTAGAAATTAATTAATTTTACTAAATTGTTTTGGGTAACTTATATTAATAGGGAAGTAAGAAGAGGGATTGTTTAATTTTTTTTTTCTCTTTGTTTGTTTTTGTTTGTCTTTTCGTATAACTTGACAAAATCTAATAACAATTAAAAAAATGGAGATGCAAATATCAAATTTATAGGTCCAACTAAAACCACCCTAATTAAAGTAGAGGTATATTATACAAATTTGAGAGGCTATAATTGTGAGCTAGTGGCCAGTGCTGCTAGCCAAATACCTAATTCTGTTGAAGGAAATCACAATTTAGTGTGCATAGTCCAAACAAGTTTATGTATCCTAGTTGGAATAGTGGTAGAATCTTCTAGACATTCCTAGGAGAAATAAATTTCTCACATTTTTTGAGAAATTTTTATGTCCTACAGTAGAACCATGTCAGCATGCTAACATGATTTAACTTACCGGCCAGTAAAAAATTGACACCTAGATTCGTATTTAATATAATTAAAATACAATTGTTTTGTTATATTAGGAAAAGGCCTTTTTGCGTCTTTTGGTATTGGCTCCTACCTCTCAGATTTGCACCTCTTCACGATCCCCACTGTGAGCCCCGGAAAAATGTAAAAATATTAGTGAGATCGTTTGAGGGGTTAAATATTCGACCTCGATGGTTATTTAAATACTTGGGAATATTTTTCAGAATTTTTCACAAGGAGAAATTATTGATTTAAGGGTTTGATAATAAAAGACACGACACAACGAATCCGTGGGAATTTTCGGAGAATTTTTCGGATACCCGAGCTAATTTTTACTGATTTTGGAAGTTTTGGGATTAAAGAAATTGTTAAAGGAAATAGGAAAACAAGTGGAGCTATCTTAGCCCTCCAGTTCTCCACCACTTCATCTCAGCCCTTGGATTCAAGTTGGGTTTGGCTATAAATAGCCTTCGATTAGATTGAACGATTCAGAAGAATCGAGAAGAGACCAGGCCTCTCGACCCGCGAAGGAGACCGGCGACCCGAAAACGACAACCCGACCGGAACTTCCGCTTCCGGTCATATCACAGCGGCGGACCACCGGCGTTTTCTTCGTCTCGACGACGCAGATGCACCTCTGGCCAAGGATCTTCCATGCACAGACCATGGAGGGAGGTTCGAAGCTTGGAAGCTTAAAGCTTTTCCGGTGTTCCTCGGCTTTTCCGGCGACTCCGGCATCGTTTAGGTCGTCTGAGGTATGAAACGTACTCCTCTCGTCGAGTTATACGTCTGGGTATAATTAGTTTTTGGATTTGGTCGAGTTTAATGATTTTCGATTTTGGGTTGGTTTCGGCTCCGCCATGATTTTCGACGCCGGCGGCTGTTCTAGCTCTTCTGGGTTCGTTTTCCGTCTTGCCTGCACCTGTAGACGTGTCAACCTCGACTATAGCTGGATGTTCGAAGCTGTTGGGTTGGTGTACTCTGACTCCTCCGTTTGTTCATCGTCGAAATTCCGGGAAGTACCGTGTCTTGAAATTGAGCCTAGGTGAGCTATGTTATCTATCTTTAGACTTGGAGAATTTTGGTTGCTGTTGCCGGATGGGTGTTGTTATGCATGGAGTTTTGGTTTGAAAGTAAAGAACAGGGAGAAGTTATTGGAGAGGTGAAAGTGTAAAGATTAAGAAAATGGTTATTAATCGGAATCAGGTTTGCAATGATTTTGGTTGATGAATGAAATTGTCGATGGTACTAGTTTTGGGTTTTGGGTTTTGGTACAAATGCAGAGTTAAGTGGGTGTCCTTAGTAGTTTTGGACACACTTCATTTGAATTGGAAAGTTGTTGGGTGTCCATAGTAAATTCAATGAAATTACTATGTGACGTGATTGTGAAGAAAAACAGAAATTAAATGTTAAAAGGCATATAAATTGGTCAGTATTCCAATTTTAAGTGAGTGAAATGTTTGGTAATTGGGCTAATTATTGAATTTGTCAAGCTTAGTCAATTTGGTCAACCCTGGTCAAACCAAGAAAGTGGGTTGGACGATTAGATAATCGTTGAGATTTTAATTAAGTGTTTAATGGACCATTAACGATTATTATGTCGGAATCTAGGACTCTAGTTACCCGAGGAACCGAAGGTTCGTGAATTTCGGACGACTTCAGAATCCAGGTAGGGGATTCGGGGCCTTTCTCGGTTAGTAGTTTTCCCGTTTTATATAAAGTGAAGCATGATGCATGTTAAATTATATGGTATGGTTATGTTTAAATGCAATGCATACTAACCATTCAGTGAGAGATATCGTTGATGGCTTGAGAGCGAAGGGTGGCTCTGACTTCCTTGGGTTCGATCCCCAAAACCTCCGGAGGGTTAGCTACACCGGTTGGATGGTGCGCGATCGTAATGACGACCCGATTCCGTGTGTGTAGCTAGGTAGCGGATGCTCTCGCTACTCTTACTTAGTTATGAATTGATTTGAGGTAAGGTCGTGTAGTTGGTCTATGGGACCGGCCATTAGGTATTGTTTTGGGCCCGTATTTACTTGAAGTTCATGCATCGGATTTTATATCAGAAAACCATTTAGGTTGTCATTCTTAAAGAAAATGCATTTACATATGTTTTTACACTGGCGCCACAAAAGTCTATTTAAAAACCTAGCCGGGGTGAAGTCCCTAATGAGCAGCGAGGACGAAAGCTCACCCCTACAACAGTGTGGATGCAGGTACTGTGCACTGGTGACGGGATTGAAGGACGGAGCGGGTGAGCGAAGTCAACTTCGATAAATAGTTGTAATGGGAACAGGTTCCGAAGTTTAATTCCATTTCTTGATTATTTAGTGTTATCTCAGAAGTAGTTGATTGATCATTTACCATTTATTCTAAATTCAATACTCGGAGATGTCGATTATTTCTTGACTCCTTGTTGACTCAAGCTCTATACAAACAAATATTTGAAATAAAAGTTTTCAAGTTTTCACCTCAATACTATTTTAGACGTTTTCACTGTGCGGTTTACGAAAAATTATTTAATAAAATGCCTTGCGGGGTTCTGGAATGTAAATCGAACCTTCGGTTTATGTTTCTGGGTCTCGCGGCGCTGTGACGTGCTCAAGCTGGTGAGGTGCAGTTTGGGGCGTTACACCCACCATCTCAATATCGACCTCTTCTGCAACTCTTTATACTAAGATTATGCAGGGAGTTGTGAACATGTAAAGCATTCCCAAATCTAAAACCATTAATTGATATTTTTATGCAGTTCTTTTGATCAAGTAGTCTGTCCAATTTCATGGATGTAGTTTCAAGTTTTGGCTTTAAATTGTTTCATAAATTCATAGACTGTATTATTGAGATAGTGACATTTTTGGGTTAGTAGCAAGAGGTAAATCTATGGAATTCGAATCTTTTTGATTGAATCAAGTTTGATTATTTTGTTTATCTCACCGATGAACACTAATCTTTGCCATCGAACTTCTCATCATTCTCCCATTCCCAGCCATAGGCACTCCAACCCACTCTTTCATCTTCACCTCTTCCCACCGCCTTTGGACCCACTGGCGGACGCACGTGAGGACGAGTGGGGGTTGGTGCCCCCAGTGAACTTTTTTGGTTTACTAAGCAGCTTCATATATATGCTATGTTCATTGGCGTTTGCCCCCAGAGGAAAAGGAATATACTGCCCCATGAATATTGTGTAATTTGCTGCCTCACAACAACTAAACAAAGAAAACTTACACGTGCAAATATATGCAAAGTATTTGGCTTGTCTACGAGTCTGCAGGTCTTTCTCTTCTTAATTTTATATTTCTAATTTATGAGAGTTCCACATACTACTTACTAGGACACTAGGTGCATGATTTCATAATTAATCAATTTTGATTTTTTTTTTTTTAAGAAGTACATGATGATTACTAACATTAAATTGTAACAAGGTTTTAAACATCTTCTATACTATCAATATCGAAAGATACAAAAATTATGTTTCATTCATTGTAAATGGACCCGATTGAAAAATCAGAACTTTCATTTGCATCTTCCTCTTCCTGATCTACCCCTCTATGTACTTTTTGCGATCATTTCAATACCACTTCTACAGCAAGCAAGATGCAAATTTTTCCCATAACTATCGCCCAAGACTCCAAATTGAAGACGAGAATTGAGAATATTCAGTTTTTATCAAGTGTTGGAAAACGGCAGCAATGAAAGTCAGTCTACATGTAGACTTTCATTCTACCATTTCTACAAATAAGCTTTTGTTCTCTTTTGATCGAAGCAGATAGTGTCTTGCAGCCATATTGTCAATATATGGTTTCATCATTATGATCAGACAAATGGGTTTCGGAGAAGAGAGCAAGATGATACCATCATTTTAGAAACTTTATTTTTGCTCTGGTAATAATATCTAATACTCAGCTCCAGCCCCCTACTTTTATTATTGTATTTGGACTAGATGGTTTCGGTTTGCTTGTCAGCTTGATTCCTCAAATAATCTACTTCCAGTTGTTTAATTATGATATTAATTATTTGGGTGCTTTATTCGCAATTCATGTACTAAATGAAAATTGATCAATCTATTTGATATAAAATGTACTTATTGAAGTTTTGTTTTATTAGTCGAAGTTTTATTTTATAGTCATTTATTTTTTTTACTGCCCCCATTGACATATTTTTATGCGTTTGCCACTGTTTGGACCAGCGACTTCATTTTCAGCTGCATCGCGGGCTTCATTGTGATCGTCCTCAACATCTTGCAGGACCAATTGGTCTTCTACGTCAACCCCACTGATGCTATCTAGAAATACGTCCCTCGCAAGAGCAAGTTCCACCTTAAGAGAGACCATTCGAAGCGTTGTGTTGTCGAGAGAGCAGGTTCCAACATAATTAATGATCTCGACGGAGATGGCGTTGTGTCGCCGTCTCCTCTAGACATGGTAACTGTAAGAAGATGAAGGGAACCTAACAAGGTCTTTTCCCAAAATAACTAAACAAAGAAATTTCAATTAACCTAAATACAAGGCTATGTGTCAAAATATCATTGGTAAGGCAAACCATGTCAGCAACTGACATGGTTTGACTGTAGGATAGAAAAATTTCTCATATTTTCTAGTCTGCATTAGAATATGATTGTAATACACAATAACAACTTGATGGGACAAGTTTTAATTTCTAGAGACTAAAGCAGTTCTTCATCTTGACTTTAAGAGATTCTACTGCTCCTTGTTTTAACCCTGGGATTGCATCCCAGTCTACTCTTCCCATTTTTACAGTGCTTGAGTTGTCTCCTTTAAGTGCCCGGGCTCCCATTTGCATTCCAGTACATTGGAAACGTCCCCCAGCTCCTTGGTTAAAGGTTAACACTGATAGGTCTTTTCAAGATGAAGATCACGCAGGCTTTGGTGGTGTTTTTAGGGATTGCAATGGTTATTTTAAGGATGCTTATGCTTCAAAGTCGCTAGGCAAGAGTGCTATTGAGGTAGAGTTGATGGCTGTCATTAAAGCCATACAGATTGCCAAAGCTCGCCAGTGGGATAATATATGGCTGGAGACGGACTCTGCACTTGTCATCCATTATTTTAATTCACCTCATTTGATCCCTTGGAAGCTATGTGTGCCTTGGTTAAATTGCTTGCACATTGCAAAGCAATTCAACTTTAGGATTTCGCATGTCTTCAGGGAAGGAAATCGAGTAGCAGACATGCTGGCATCGTTTGGAGCAAGTCACATAGGTAATAGTTGGTGGGAGGCTCTTCCAGATTTTATTGCTGATATTTATGGTGGGGATCTTATTTCTTCAGTTTTCTATCGTGTTTCTTAGTTTCATTGTACATTTGTATTGTGTTCTGTGGCTGTATTGTTGGTTCTTTATTTTCTTAGTTGTTGGATTTTCAGGGTGTGGATTTGGCCTAGTCCTCCCTCCCTTCCTTTGTACTTTCTTTTCCATATTAATAAAATTTCGGCTAAGGACAAGGAGTTAGCTCTTATATCGCTTCTATAAAAATAAAAAAATAAAAAAAATTAAAAATAAAAATTAAAAATAAAAAACTTCTCTTAAATCTCTTCTTCTTCTTCTTCTTCTTCTTCTTCTATTGTTCTAAAAAAAGAAGGCATTACCCACGATTTGTTTTGCCACGTTTCGAGTTATGTGCTCAGAAGACATAAAACAGTGCACTGCGATTGTCTCACGAATGGCCTGGTTTCATCATTCATGGGTAATAAATAAAGAGTATTTCTAAATATATCTAACAAATATGCAAGTACACCTAGCAGATTTTTTACACCAAGCAAAATCATAGATTTCTGACTGCGCCGAGCAAGTTTTCTCTAACATATCGATCTGGGATCTCGTAGCCAACGGATTTCTTGTTGGAGTTTCTCTGTTTCTGCCCGTCTATTGGCTCTTCTTTCGTCATATATTTCTGCATATTCTTCTTTGGTTTTGAGTAAACAGTGTGAGCCCAGGCTTTATATATTTCTTCCAACTTGTTATGTCGATCGATGTGGATGCGCCTTTGTTGATTTGTTGCTTGGATGACTCAAGTTCTTGGTCTATCCGTAGATCTAGAAGCATCGATGCCGATCTCATTGAAGGTTACTGTTTCTGCACTAACTGCACAAGACATCGTTTCTTCCTTCTTAACAGACTCCCAACAGAGATTTGTGGCTTGCCAAGACCCCAATAAAATCAATCTTTAGGTGCCAGTAAGCACCACTTCACATCGATCTCTTGGATGATAGAATCTGCATATATCGATTTTTTACCACTTTATTTGCTATATTAGTTGACAATTTAATCATTGCCATATTTCCTTATAGGATTTCAGCAGAAGAAAACTAATCGAATGGGATTGGTTCAAGGGATCAAACTAACATCATCAAATTTGGTCATTCAAGGGATCAAGATCTTCAGATCGAACTAATAAATGACAAAGGAACATAAATGTAAATGAAAATTAAAGACAGAAATAAATGGATGAATTAATAAGGGAATATGAACAGCTTTCAGGTGGCAGAGTGGGTGGCCATGCTTGATAAATGTCGCTGTATTGTGGCGGAGCTCTATGCAGTATGCACACAAAATTTTGCAGCCAATAAAGCTTCTCAAGCCGACATACTCGAATGAATGTTACATATATTTTGATGGACGATGCACGATTAAATGTCATTCACCCACTTTGTGCTTGTTAGTAAGGCAACGTCTTTGTCAAATTAATATAACATGACGAAATTCTTGTGTATAGAGAGAGCTGTAGAGCTGTTTTTTTTTTTTTTTTTCTTCCCTCCTTTTCGTGAAGTTCAGTGCGTAGTTACCTAGAGCGTGCTGCTACCTTATTGACTATATATCCATGTGAGTGTCTCTGTGAGCTGATTTACAGGCCAGGTCTAGTTTCTAACTAGCTACCACTACCAGTTCAATATATTACTATGACTGAAAATCAGCCGCCTGACCATGAAGAAAAAAACCTCAGCAGTGAGTGTAAGGAACTCCTTTCTGTCCCCAAAGAAAGAGGCTGGATAACCCATCTGCGCCAATATCAATTCCAAGGTTTTTGGTGCCCATCAGCAGAAGTATTCCAAGCCGTAATCTCTTTCCAAAAGCACTTCCATGCTAAAGACTCCGACGTGGTTGTGGCCAGCCTACCCAAATCCGGCACAACATGGTTAAAAGCCTTGACTTTTGCTATTTTGAATCGACACCGTTTCGAAATACAGACCCATCCCTTGCTCACTTCCAACTCCCACAATCTTGTGCCAATTTTTGAGTTGGATCTCTATACAAGCAACCTAGTTCCTGATTTCTCATCCAAGTTTCCTGAGCCAAGACTCTTTGCGACCCATATTCCCTTTCCTTCTTTGGGTACAATTAAAGAGTCCAATTCAAAGATCATTTATGTTTGCAGAAATCCATTCGACTCATTTGTTTCTGCCTGGCATTTCGTTAACGAAGTCCGTCCGCAATCTTCATCTCCATTGTCGCTTGATGAGGCCTTTGATATGTATTGCCAAGGCATGAGTGCGTTTGGTCCATTTTGGGATCACATTTTGGGGTACTGGAAAGAGAGCTTGAAGAGACCTAACAATGTGTTATTCTTGAAGTACGAGGACATGAAGGAAGATGGTGTAGTTCACTTGAAGGCATTGGCTAAGTTTTTAGACTGCCCTTTCACTGAGGAGGAGGAGAGAAACGGTGTGATTGAAGCAATAGCAAAGCTCTGTTCTTTTGAGGCCATGAAAAAGTTGGAGATCAACAAAACTGGAACGTTTGTCATGAACTGGGAGAACAAGACCCTGTTCAGAAAAGCTGAGGTGGGAGATTGGGTTAACTATTTGACCCCTAAGATGGAGGAGAGAATGTCTAAAGTCATAGAAGAAAAGTTGGGTGGTTCAGGCTTGACTTTCAAAGTGATTCCCGAGCTAGCAGATCCTGTCCAGTAGAGCTAGTTCGGGGTCCCTTTTAACGTAGCTCTCTGGTTAATTTCACCATTGATATACCATCGCTTTTGTGTTTACTTTCCTGCAATGGGCTTTAGCATTTCAATTAATAAATGTATGGTTTCCTGCTTATAATGCTCTTGTTGTAAGTGTACGGTTTACCTTTCTGTTAAATAAATGTAATATTTCTTTCCAAATCGTGTATAATGCCATTATAATGTAATATTTCCTGATTGCAATTGCGTAATGCCATTGAGCTAGGTTTCCAGGAATGGCACTTTTTTTTTTTTTTTTTTTGAGGGGAATGGAATCTGGTTCCAATATATTACGACGTCACAGCGTCAAGCTAGAAGGTTCCGAGAAACCACTCATAGTACAAATACAAACACAATACAGACTGCGCAAAGCAGCCAAACTCCTACCAAACTGCACAAAGCAACCAAATTATTACTAGCCAAAACGAGAAAAAGAAAATGCAACAAGTAAAAAACTCATCACCTAACCAACCCTAAATCGAAGCAACTGACAGAACAAGCACTGACGGCTAAGACCTGTATGGTGTACATCACCACTTGTGAAATCAGCACACAGCAACGATCAAGGCCAAAATAGGAGATGAGCCGAGCCAAGCTCAATTATTCGAAACAAGAAAATGGAAAAAACTACTACTCTCCCAAAAACCTAAACCAGGCCCGATCCAAGAAAAGAAAGGGAATAAGAGAATGGGCTGCCCAGCCAAACTACTAAGAGTGGCACAGGCAAGCGGAGGCCCACTGGCCAAGGCCCATCTCTGACCCCTCTCCTTCCCAGACCCGACTGCTTCAGACTCCAAGAGAGCAGCCTCCATTCACCAGTCCGGCGGCCGGCCGTGGACCTCCACCATGGCCATGGTCAAGACTGGACTTCGATCAAACGGCCTGTGCAACCCCGCCACCTCCTCGCTGCCGAGCTCGGCTGGATGGATCAGAAACAGGATCCAAACACCGTCTCAACCCGAAACCACGAACGGAGCCGAACACACCTGGAGCAAACAACGCCGTCGACTGCCCCTGCCCATGCCGCGATCAAAGACTGTCACCGCTTGGATCGAAGCCTGCCAACACGATCTGAGAAGCCACCAAACCAGGAGCCCCGCCGCACCCACGATCAGAGAAGCCTCCGATCAGAAAAGCCTCCGATCGAAAACTTCTACCGCACCCCACGATCGTCGCCAAGAACCCACCTCGCGCCGTCGCCGTACCTCATCACGGTCTTCCACTTGCCTGAGGGAAAAGCGCCGCCGCCACTCCACAAAACCTAGGTTTCCCCCGTCGAGGTCGCTCCGCAAAACTCGGAGGCCTCCTTCTAGGAATGGCACTTTGATGACACACCTATAATAAAATTAAAAAAAAAAAAGGTTCATTATCTTAAAATTTTTGCAACAAGATCGAAATCCCAATTGAAGACAAAAGAGTGAAGGATCTCAAATTGAAGATGAAAATGTTTGCTCAAAAGTTGGTCAGCCACTGGATTTGAGATTCTCCAGGCTAGTAAGCTAGTAATGTACAAGGATCTTTATTTTTCCCTTGTGTTAAACATTTTCCCATAATCCATTTTTTTACACATCTCGAAATCATTTAAATTTCTAGATCTAGAAAACTACTTTGAACGAGAATTTCAATCATTCTTTTGAAATGTATCGTATTTTTCTATGTAAAAGCTGTGACCCAGTCTATTTATTCATTACTTTGACATGAAATTTTATAAATTAACGTATGACTTGGTCAGCATGGGTTGTGCGTATGTCTTTTGAATTTCATATATCTATATCCTATAAAATTATTGAATACGCTCACTTCTCATTCCGAATATATCATGTCATTTGTCTTCTTTGCACGGTAGAAAATACCCCAGATAAATTTTTATGGTGTTGATTCTCATAAAAACCTTGTATTATATATCATAAAAAAATTGTTGCTAATTAATTCTCAAAATGTTAAAGTAAAATGATAATTGGAATGGTTTACTCATTTCATTTCATAGTCCCTTTATATAGGGATAGAGTTACAACGGAAATATTAATTACATTAAATACATTGAATGCTGATTGATCTATAATTGTGCTGATTGATGGTAATCACTGATTCCTTGATTCCCTCTCCGTCAGTTGCTTTGACGAAGGCACACAATATGTTTTTCCTCTAACACTCCCCCTTGTGCCAAGTCAAAGACGAAATGGTGCATGAGTTGTTGCCTCACTTCACTAAAAACCTTGCCAAGTAACAATAAAAACCTTGTGGGACAAAAATACACCTTGGTCGAAGGAAAAGAGCACAACGCACCTTCTACATTTGAGAATGACATGTGTGTGTTAGACTCCCCCTGACGTCTACACCTCCCCCTGATCTTTACATTAATCAAGTGAGTTTGGAAAGTCTTCGCATTCCTATGATTTTCACATGTTTCTCAACTGTGGCCTTAGGCAGTGATTTGGTGAACAAATCTGCCACATTCTCCTCAGACCTTACTTGATTCACTTGAATCTTGAGGAGGGTCTGTTGTTGCTGATTGTAGGAAAACTTTGGCGATATGTGTTTTGTATTATCCCCTTGATATATCTTAGCTTCATCTGTTCGATGCAAGCTGCATTATCTGCAAGTAGGCTCTTCAGTGGTAGAACTCAAACCACTAGTCACTTGAATATGTGTAATGATAGCTCTTAACCATATACACTCACGAACCATCTCAAGGAGCAATGATCTCTGAGTGGTTCGAGGAGGTAGCCACAAGGGTTTGCTTGGTTGATCTCCAAGATATCGCCGTGTTCCCAATGGTGAGTACATAACCATTTTCCGAACGACCTTTATTGGGTCATAGAGGATCCAGTATCAGCAAAACCAACCAAAACGTCATTTGGTGTTTCAGTGTAGTGAGTGGCGCTTTCGCCATCAACATTTCCTTTAGGATTGCAGTTCCATCTGGGTCCCTCTTGTCTCTCTGTAGGGAAAGAACAGTCCCAAATCAATGGTTCCTTTTAGGTATCGAAAATGTTCTTGATACCATTCCAGTGACGCTGCGTTGGCGCTGAGATAAATCTAGCTAACAAGTTCACTGAGAATGCAATGTCTGGTCGAGTAAATTGGACTAAGTACAATAATGCGCCTATTGCACTTAGATAGGGAATTTCAGCTCCCAACACTTGTTCGTCATCTTCCTTTGGACGAAATGGATCTTTCCTTGCATCCAAACTTCGACCGATCATGGGAGTGCTAGCAGGATGTGCTTTGTCCATGTTATATCGCCTGACTTTTGGACATATGCAGACTGGTGGATTAATATTCCACAAACTCGGTGTTCTAGTTCAAGACCTAGATAGAATCGAGTTTTCCCAAGATCCTTCATCTCAAATTCGGATTTCAAGTAGCTCGCGGTTTCTCTTATTTCATCAAGAGTACCAGTTATGACATATACTACTACAATTTGCAAATCCGGAACTTGTTTTCTTTATGAATACGCAGGGGCATAATTCATCGTTCTTATATCCCTTCCCAATCAAGTAGTCACTTAGACGGGTATACCACATCCGTCTGGATTGTTTCAATCCGTAAAGTGAGCATTTCAACCTAGTTGCAAACGCACTCCGTGGTTTAGAGTCACTTGGCTCGGGTAATGTAAGGCCATCAGGCACTTTCTTATATATCTCTGAATCTAGATCCCCATAGAGATATGCAGTAACCACATCTATGAGCTGCATTTCCAGTCCTTTGGAAACTACTAAGCAAACTAAGTAGCGGAACGTTATAACGTCCATTACGGGAGAGTATGTCTCCACGTAGTCAATTCCAGGGTGTTGTGAGAAACCTTGCGCCACAAGGCGAGCCTTGCACCTTAGGACTTCATTCTTCTCATTACTCTTTCTGACAAAGACTCATTTCTGTCCTACAGGCTTTACACTTGGTGGGGTTAGCACTACCTGACCAAATACCCGTCTCTTTGTCAGAGAATCTAATTCTACCTGGATTGATTCTTTCCATTTAGGCCAATCTGCTCTTTGTTGACTTTTTTCAACAGAGCGTGGTTCGATATCATCGTGCTCTATGATTCCTTGAGCAACAGTATATATCATCAATGTGTATGGAAGATCTTTCTATCAACTCATACGTACTCTCGTAATCCTTTGAGATTTCTTTGTTCTCTGGAATCATTTCAAACATCGGAGCGTCCTCCAGTATTGATTCATGGACATAACTATAATCAGAGATATCTCATGAGAGGGATTCTATACATTGATGATTGGTTTGTGCCTTACTCACCCTCTTTCCTTAGGTGAGTGTCAATCGAACCAAGTGGCATCCCTCTCTTCCTTGGGGAGCCACGGCCTCAACCACACCTCCACTAAGTGCGGTTGCAGTGCCTCTATCTGCGGCACCGTGCCCCTTGTTGGGGACTTCTAACCTTGCAGGCACATTTGCAGCTGGTATATGATCTCGTCACTTTTACGATATCAGTAAACGCATCAGGCATCAAATCTGACATTCTGAAGATCGATTATTCTTTTCACTTCACTTTCACTTTGTGAAGTGTGGGGATCAAAATGAGACAGAGTGGGGACAAACCACGACAATTCCTGTAGTTCCCTTGGAAAATCCTTTTTCCTATCTCCCCTAACGACGGGAAGACTGTCTCATCAAAGTGACAATCCGCAAATCTAGCGGTACAGAGATCGCCTGTCAAGGTTTCCAAATAGCGTATAATTGTTGGGGATTCGTATCCAACATAAATACTTAATCGTCTCTGAGGACCCATTTTGGTGCGCAGTGGCGCAATAGGCACATATACTGCTCAACCAAATATGCGTAAGTGTGAAATGTCAGGCTCATATCCAGTTACCAACTGGTACGCAGATAATGGTTGGCTAGCTGTGGGTCTGAAACGAATAAGTAAAGCTGCGTGCAATATTGCATAACCCCATGCAGATATAGGCAGGTTGGTGCGCATAACCGATGCCCTAGCCACCATCTGTAGCCTTTTAATGGTGGCTTCTGCGAGACCATTTTGTGTATGCACATGGGGTACAGGATGCTCTACATCGATCCAAATAGATATGCAATAATCCTCAAATGCTTTTGATGTAAACTCTCCAGTATTATCAAGCCTTATAGACTTGATAGGGTGATCAGGGTGGTGAGCCCTTAAACGTATAATCTGTGCTAAGAGTATTGCAGCATTTCTTGTGGACAATAAAACGACATGTGACCAGATTGTCGAAGCATCCACCAGAACCATAAAGTACTTGAATGGTCCGCATTCTGGATGGATAGGTCCACAGACATTTCTTTGTATCCTTTGTAAGAATGGAATGTTTTGTTTTGTATCTTTATCATAGGAAGGTCTCGATCTTGTTTTTACTAAAGAGCAGGCTTTGCAAAATGAGTGATGTGCCTTTGAAATAGTCAATGAGGCATAATGGGAGAGAGATAGTGCTTCTGGTACTTCAGAAGGCAATGACTGCATTTGAGCAATACTAGAACCGACACCTTGCAGTGTGGCGGAGTTTTCTCCCATTTTTCACTCGAAAGAAGGGATGTCCGTGTGAGTTCTTGAAAAAAACGGATCATCATGTCACGACCTCGGTGCCATAGGCGGTCATGCAAAAAGCCTGTATGAGTCAGTGTCCCACATTTCATTGTTGGTGACAGTATAGGATTCAATGATCCGAATCGTAGTGAGGTACAGTTTACTAAATTGACTCATAAGTTTCTCTAAGATGTGTTTCCTTCCACAGTCATTAGATGTAATATCAAGGTATTCAGTTCCATTCTCACAGTGTGTTTTTACGTGATAACCGTTGGCACAAATTGCTTTGAAACATTAACAAGGTTCGATTAGCTCTTGGTGCATATAGAGCGTCTGTGACTTGAAATGTTGCGCCATTAGGCAGCAAAAATTTGGCAGTTCCTCGCTATTTTATTAGTTTTGATAATCCAATCATCGTAGTCACAGAGGAATTATAGGCTATTAGTTCAATGAATAATTGCCTATTACTTAATATTGTGTGGGTAGTCCCACTATCATCTAAGCACTCAAGTTCTCCTCCATTCATTCCTATAAATAAATGGGAGGTATTTAGAAAATATAACTCATATTCTTTAGAGTATTTCTATTTACGTAGAATGGTATTCTTTTCATTCTAATAATTTTTCTCTAGATGTATTGCTTTACATCTTTATAGTGCTATGTCGAACCAAGTAAATATGTGTATAGAAAATAAATTTGAATAAATTCAATACTTCAGAATAAAATTCAAAATTTATTAATAAGCCAACGATAATCAAATCAAGGTCTTGTTCAGAAAATCTTATTCATCAATCCATGATTGAAAATAAACTTTAAGACTAAACAATAGTCTAATTAAAAATGAGGCATTATGCCTTCACAACTGTCTTTGGAAAATAAAATGAATAAAACAGATCAGTCAAGATTGAGAGCATCCATTGACTTAGCAAGTTCCTCTTTCCCATTGGAGTCTGCAACTGTAAGTTTGACGTCTAGGTCATGACCTCCTTCTTCCATATAGTGAGCCACTTGTTCTTTAGACTCTCTATACCTCTTGTAATTGGCTGCTACTCTGTTGTTTGCTTGGCAGTTCTTGTACCAATGCCCAATGAATCCACACCTATAGCATGGTTCATTGTCAAATCTTTCCGTTGGCATCTTGTTTCCATGATCCCCATGTCCCTTTCCACGTGGTGCATTGTTGCCACGTGGATAGGGATCAGCACGTCTATACCCCCTTGCATTGGAGTTATTTCCACCTTTCATTTTTCCATAATTAGCCTCGGGAATTTTCTTTGTCCCAGTGGGCCTGGCATTATTATTCAAGAGAATCTTATTTTGTCTCTCAGCCACTTGCAGTAGGCTTATCAACTTATTGAAGGTTGTGATTCTTTTGTTGTCATAATCCAACTGATACTGGTTCGCTAGTATAAAAGCTGAATTAGGAAAGGTGGTAAGAGTCTTGTAGATCATATCATCTTCTGTGATTTCCCTTCCACAGAAATTGAGACGTGCCTTTAAGCGCAACATGTCCTTGTTGAAGTCATTGACATTTTTATAGTCAAGCAAGCGGATTCCATTCCACTAAACAGCCAGTCCTGGGAGCAAAGTATCG
The DNA here is from genome assembly GCA_024704745.1 of Rosa lucieae. NCBI lineage: Eukaryota > Viridiplantae > Streptophyta > Magnoliopsida > Rosales > Rosaceae > Rosa > Rosa lucieae. Next base: position 60,031 of record JANPXK010000808.1, read on the forward strand.
TGAATGTTCCCAAAACGTCCTTTAAGGCATCCCACAGTGCTTTGGGTGTCTTCAACTGAAGGTACTCCCAGCGTAGGCTAGGATCAATATGTCGCCTCAGAAAAATTAAGGCATCTGCTTTCACCTTATTAGATAGTTCATCATCTTTGGGATCAGTAATGGTGGCAGTGTAGTCTTTTGCCACAAAGGCAGTTTCCATATCGGAAACCCAACGATGGTACTCAAGTCCTTCTGAGTCCAAGATATCAAACTCAGGTCGAGTTGGATCAGCCATCTACATAAAACAAGAGAGAAGATATAAATTACGCAGTCATAAAGACATCCACGTGTATTATTTTCCAAACGTATGAATTAGATTTCAAGACCAAGATTCGTAATGGTCACACATTTTTTTTCGATGCTATGTGAAAATACTTTATCACAGTAATGTTGTGTGTATAAATGCGCATGAATTTTCATTATCATGGCAAAGCATAATTTTATATGTTGTATGAAAAAAATAACTATAACACATTTAATAATAAAACATGGTATATATAAAAATAAATGACATGGCTTGTTCAAGATTTTACAAATATACAATAAATTATATACTACATATAACAATGGCAAGAATATATCATGCATAACATAAAATACAAATGAGAGCATAATATAAAGGCATGCTTAGGAATAATTTATATAAGGATAAATCATGCTTAAAGGTAATTATATAAAACATAAAAACAAGGCATGCTGAAAATGATTAAAATTATCTAATTAAACATGCTTAATAACAAAATATAATAAAGGTATAAACAATAGGGTATAAAACATGCGTAAAAATAAATAAATTTCACATGCTTTAGATTCAACGAATATATATCACATATATAACAAGCAATAAAATAGCATGCTCAAAAATAAAATAAAATAAAAAAAATCTAATTATAAATATACCATGGTATGAAAATAAAAGAGAACATACTTGGTTTCGAGAAAAACGATCCTAACGCACGCGCGTGTTGATGCAGGCGTGCGATGTTTGTATGCTTGAGAAAAACTGGGCCGCTTCCTCTTTCTTTTGAGCCTTGTTTTTTTTTTTTTTTTTTTCTGGGCCTCAAGGCTTGTTTTTTTTTTTTTCGGTCTGGGCTCTGCTCTGAACTGGCCCCTTTACTTTGGGTCAAGTTTTTTTTTTCTGTTTCTGTTTTTTTTTCTTTTCTTTTCTGGGCCTGCTCCCCCTTTTTTTTCAGAGCCCTTTTTTTTTTTTTTTCTCTTTCTGGGCCGGGTCCTTACTTCGGCCCGAGTTGCCTCTTTTTTTATTTTTTTTTTCTTCTTCTTCTTCCTCCGGCTTTCCTTCCTTCTGGTGTAGGAGCGGGGCTGTTACGTCATTTGCGATCAGTGGTTGCGGAGACAGTGGGGAGCGACAGTGGACTGGAAGCGCAGAGATGGGCTGTTGGAGGCTGCAAAGGTGCTGGGTTGGTGCAGATCGCGGGTTAGGAGGAGCTGTGGCAGATGGGTTGTGCAGTGAAGGCGGGCTGCTGCAAGATGGTCTGCGACTGGGCTGCAGACGGGGATGCAAGGGTGCTGCGAGGCGAGGCTAGGCTGATGAACAGCGATGAATCCGATCTGGGTCTGATGAAGGACGGCGCCGCTTGGTGAACGTGCAGGCAGATGCGCACAGGCTGGGCTGTCCGGAGGAGGATCGGGCAGCCGGTCTGGACGATGATTTGCGGTGCTCTGGGTGTGGAGAGCAATTGGCTGGCCGGTCTGTGGAAAAGAGCAATTGGCTGGGCTGGGCTGTGCGCGCGGAGGGATGGCCGTGGAGGCTGCTGCAATTTTTTTTTTTTTTTGTTTGATCGGCGGCAGAAAAGCTCTAGGGTTTGGGTTTTTTTTTTTTCTTGGCTATTTGCTCTGAGCGTGCTGATAACGTGTTAAAGTAAAATGATAATTGGAATGGTCTACTCATTTCATTTCATAGTCCCTTTATATAGGGATAGAGTTACAACGGAAATATTAATTACATTAAATACATTGAATGCTGATTGATCTATAATTGTGCTGATTGATGGTAATCACTGATTCCTTGATTCCCTCTCCGTCAGTTGCTTTGACGAAGGCACACAATATGTTTTTCCTTTAACACAAAATCAATTTTAGTTCCCTTTGTTTACGCCCAAATGCACCAACTATTGTTCTCACCCTTCTTTAAGGAGCATGATAGAATAGCACAATGCTCCATTCTTTGTTTGGTTGCTTTTGATATTGAAAGGCATATAGAAGCGAAATCACCCAAATCTTTTCTCTTTCTGGTTCATGTGGCTTGTTACCCTATTTGGCTACTGTTTATCAGGGAAGGATTCAAGACTCGGGGTGGGCTGGAAAATTTCATTTCCTTAACTAAAGTGATATCTATCACAATGCCAATATTTAGTAGTATATTAGACCTATTTTATTGAGATGTTAAATAGATTACCAGAAAAGAAAATCATTTGAAATCATTTTTTATTGAATAGAAATAAATTTGAGAGAATATCATACCGAGAGAAGTATTATTTTCCAAAAAGAAAAAAAAAAAACACACACACACACACACATTAAACCTATTTAATAGAGGTATGAGTGGAAGAAAATAGGAAAAAGTAATTAAACATATCGTATGGTATGAGGCTATGAGTGGAAGGAAATAGGAATAAGTAAAAGAAATAAAGAAGAAGGAGAAGGAGGAGAAGGAATAAGTAAAAGAAATATGAGTGAGTGGAAGGCAATAGGAATAAGTAGAAGAAGAAAAACAACAACAACAAAGAGTAGGCGGAGAATGAATAAGTAAAAAGAATATGAGTGAGTGGAAGGCAATAGGAATAAGTTGAAGAAATATGAGTGGAAGGCAAAAGGAATGAGTAAAAGAAATAAAGAAGAAGAAGGAGAAGGAGAAGGAATAAGTAAAAGAAACATGTGTGAGTGGAAGGCAATAGGAATAGGAATAGGTATAAGTTGAAGAAGAAGAAGGAGGAATAAGTAAAAGAAATATGAGTGAGTGGAAGGCAATAGGAATAAGAATAGGAATAGGAATAAGTTGAAGAAGTCGAAGGAGGAATAAGTAAAAAAAAAAAAAAATGTGTGAGTGAAAGGCAATAAGAATAAAAGAAATAAAGAAGGAGGAGGAGGAGGATGCATAAGTAAAGGGACTTTTTAAATATACTCAGCAAATATCTAAGTATACCCAGCAAATTTATAAATTTCTAACTACACCCAGCAAGTTTTCCTGTAATACTCTTTTCTTTCAAAACCCACTTAGAAATAGAAAAATGAAGTCTAATATCAATACCATTACTTCAGCCTGAATGGCATCTCACACAATTTGTTCGACAGTATCTTAATTTCATCTAATTCAGTTGACAAAATAATGTTATAAGCTCCCAAGTAATATTTACTTCATTCTCACCATGATCTGAAGCTTTGATAAAACAAAAGAGAACTAAGATTGTATACATAAAAACTTGAATGGAGCACCTACATAAGTAAGCCACATTAGCCACATCACTATGAAGATATCTTGTTTTGAAAGCTATAATCAACACTTGGTTGACACTGAAACCTCAGCAGGTTCATTGGAGGCTTTTCCAACTTGGCAGTATCATCTTGCATGATAGCATCAGTACTATTCAAATGGGCGGATACAGAATCTTCAATTTCTTTAAGCCTTATCAGGATTGGTTCTGAATATGAGAGGTATATCAATTTTTTCCTGCTAACAAAGTTGCAAAGGTAAGCAACACCCATATTTGTGAAATTTCGTTTTCTTCAAGAGAACATATCTTCCAATCCAAACTAGAAACCAAGCTATGCAGTTGAGTTAGGTTAAAGTCGAGATCAGTGAGAGAATTTTAAACCCCAGAAACATCATTCTTAATTGAATTTGAGAGACCATTTTGTTCCAACACTTTATCATCCAAATTCTAAATTCTTAACTGATGGGTGTACGTGTTTGGTTTACTTCCTCAGGATGTATGAGTTTTGCAGGGTGTGTGAATTTGCTGGGCTTAATTAAAGAAAAGGGTATGATAGGAAAAGTAGCCGGGTGCAGTTAGAGATTTACAAGTTTATTGGGTGTAAAAAATTTGCTAGATATACTTAGATATTTGCTGGGTACATTTAGAAAGAAGTAAAATAAATATGAGTGAGTGAAATGGTGTGTGATGGGTCCAAATCTATCATCTCTCTGTAGGGATAAAACAAGCTCATATCAATCGTACATCTGAATTACCGAAAGATATCTTTTACACTAATCCAATGGCGTTGCGTTGGCACAAAGAAATATTTAACTAACAAGTTCACGGCAAATGAGATGTCCGGTCTTGTGCGTTGAGCTAAGTACAATAATGCGTCTATTGTACTTAAGCATAGCACTTTTGCCTTTACAACGTCTTTGTCATCATCCTTTGGACGAAGAGAATCCTTTTCAGGATCAAGACTACGGACGATCATGGGGTGCTTGAAGGCTTGACCTTGTCAAAATGCCTAAGCATCTATCAACACGATGCTCAAGTTCCAAACTGAGACATAATCGTGTTCTCCCAAAATCCTTCATCTCAAACTTGGATTTCAAGTGTTTAGCGGTTTCCCTTAACTCTTTAAGGGCTTCCAATGAAGATCATGTCCAACATGAAATGCGATAGAATCCAAAACTTGTTATGGAAACGCATGGGCATATCTATTCCCAATCAAGTAGTCACTTTAGTGAGCATTTCAACTTTATTGTAAACGTGCTCCGTGGTCTAGAGCCACTTGACTTGGGTAAATGAAGTTCACCATCAACCTTCATGTACATTCCATATCTAGATCCCCATAGAGATACGTAGTGACCACATTTATAAGCTGCATGTTCAGTTATTCGGAAACTACCAAACTGACAGGGTAGTGGAGGGCAATGACATCCATTACGAGAAAATATGTCTCATCGTAGTCGATTCCAGGAAGTTTTGTGAGAAGCCTTGTGCCATAAGGCGAGATTACCATATCTTTTTCTCATCACGCTTTCTAATGAAGACCCATTAGTCAACAGGTTTTATGTCAGGTGGTGTTGGCATCACTAGCTCGAAAACCTTCCTCTTCATTAGAGAATCCAACTTAACCTGGATCGCATCTTTTCATTTAGGCCAAATCTCTCTACATTGGCATTCATTCATCAACTGAGTGTGGTTCAATATCATCAGACTCAACAAACTCATGCGCAACAACATACGCGATTACATCATCAATTATGATGGAGTTTCTATTCCACATCTCATGTACACTAGTGTAATTTTCAAAGAGCTCTATATTCTCAGGAATAGGTTCTAACGTTGAGGCGTCCCTCAACGATAACCATACTCCAAAAGATTCTCATGAGACGGATTTTGAGTGTTGATGATTAAAGGATTAGAATGTGCCAAAGTATTCTTCAAACCCATGGGCCTTCTACGCATCTTAGCTGGGGCTATGGCCTATAACGCCAGAGTGGCAGAGTGCCACTCTCTATGGCGTTGGCGCTATGCCTACCTCAGTGTAGGGTGGCGCTACGTCCTCTCGTAGGGACGTCCTTCCTTACAAGCATGTTTGCAGCAGATATGTGTGATCTCGTCACTTTAATGGGGATCGAGATAAGACATAGTGGGGACAGAACATGACAATTCTTGTCCTTCCTGTTGAACATCCATGTTCTGATCTCCCCTTAACGACGGGAAGACTATCTCATGAAAGTGACAATCCGCAAATCTAGAGGTAAGGAGATCGCCTTGCAAGGGCATTAAGTGGCGGACGATTGTTGGAGTCTCAAATCCAACTGAGTTGCTCATTCGTTTGTAAGAACCCATCAAAGTGCGCTGTGGCAGCTCAATTGGCACCTAAATGGCTCACTTAAATGTGCGTAAGTACGGAGTACTTGTACCCAGTCACTAGCTGTAAAGCAGAGATAGATTGAGTGGCAGTGGGGGTAGACAAATTGGCATAGCTGCATGCGATATTGCATCACCAAGAGAATATAGGGAGATTGGTGTGCATTATCAATATCCTGGCTACCATCGTAGTTATTTCCATGAGACCATTTGAGTGTGTACATGAGAATATGATGTCCAACATTAATCCTAGTGATATGCAATAACCATCAAAAGTCTTCGATGTAAACTCTCTAGCAATGTCAAATCCAATTGACTGAATAGGATGATCCGGGGAGCAAGCCCGTTATCATATGATATATGCTAGGAGTGTAGCATAAGCAGCGTGTTTGCTTGTCAACCAACATCATGAGATTGTTTTATGAGATATTTAAAACATCCGTAAGTTGGTTGAACTAGTCCACAGAATCCCCCGAACTCTATGTAAGAAAGAATGAGTATTTTCATATCCTTTTCATGGGACGGTCTTAGTCCTAATTTCCCTAAGGAACATGCTTTGTAAAACGAGCGAGAGGCTTTAGAAGCAACCAATAAGGATTTTGGTTGGGCCTAAGCATCTGAAACACTATTTGATGTAAATTTGGTGATTGCAACATCACCTAGGGCACCATCACTAGGTCATGGATAGGGACTATGCCAGCCCTAGGTTGGTGGTGGACGGCGGCGGTGCCAGAGTTAACGGTGATGTTCACACTTAGTCCAGGAATCAACTTTTAATTCACGCTTCATTTCGCTCAAGAGAATGGATGTCTGTGTGAAGTCTTTAGTAGATGGATCATCATATCCTAAACAGGATGACTTATCATGTCATGACAAAGCCAATATGTGTCTAAATCCAAGAGATCATCTCTCATAACTTTATCGGATTTAATAGCTTGAATATATAGTGACATAGAGTCTACTAGAGAGACACATAAATTTCTCTAAGATGCGCTTTTGTTTGCAATCATTAGAGGTATTGGAAATGAACTCATTTCCGTTCTCTACATGCGATTTCGCATGGAATCTGTTGGCTATTCAAAGGTCAGATTTGCCCTAGAAGCGTAGGGAGTTTCTGTGACAGTAGCCAAGGTGCCTTTGGCAATGGGAACTTGGGCTATTCCATGTCCTTGAATTAATACTGATGGCCCAGCCATCATAGTCACAAAGTAATATGCTCAGAATCAAAATGAAGTTATAATGAAAAGAACTGGAAATTTTATTAATAAGCTAATGGAGTACATCATTGTCTCTTAACCATTAAGAGAATCTAATCCAAATGCTAGCTAATACAAAACAAAGGTAGTCGTTTGACTTCTTTCGATAACTCCAAAATAAATATGACCAGGTGAGTAGAGAGATGTCGGTGGAGCAAGGCTCGCTTAAGTATCACTTATCTCAAAACCTTCCTAAACATCATACTCATTTTGTTTGGATGAGCCTATGTGAAGAAAACTAAACCAATGGAATTTATTACAAAGTATATGGCAATTGCCTATTACATCTCTTGGAAAAATAAAGACTTAAACAGAATTGGTGATCTTCAACCCTTCACTCTAGATCATCTTCTTGATCTTCTTACTCCACATAGTGAGCTTCTCTTGCTTCACAATATGGTTTGTAGGCGGTGACAATTTCTTTACGAGCTCTACAAATGTGTGCCCAATGACCGGATAATCCACATCAAGAACATACATCTCTGTGCTCAGACTCCATTGATTGAGGCTCTTTGAAAGCTACATTTGGATGGCTCTTAGTGTTGGTGGCGCCACCAACATGGCCAAAGGCATTGCCTCCCTCTCTCTTTCTACGTTGACCTCTTCGGTTCCGTGTTCGTCTATTTTGGTGGTTACCTTCCTCATTAGAGCTACAATATGGACTAGAATGTCCATAATTATCCCTAGATTGAGGGTTTCGCTCTTGGCCCCCTCCATCAGCGGCGCGACTATAATTGGACTCTAGAAGATGCTCTGTTCCCACGGTTCTCGAATTATAGTTCTTCACAAGGATGTTGTCATGCTTTTCAGAGACATTTATAGCTCCAATAAGCTCATGAAATCTTGTGATCCGTTCTGCAGTAACATCAATTTGATAGTTCTTTGCAACCATCAAAGCATAGACAGGGAAGGTAGAGAGAGTCATCTCAATCAACATCGCATCTGTGATATCTTTTCCATTAAATTCCATCATGGATTTAATGTGAAGTGCTTCCGAGTTGTAGTCAATAACTGACTTGAAATCACAGAAGCGGAGACTATGCCATCTCACTTCTAGTTTAAGAAGCAGGGAGTCACAGTCGTCGCTAAATCTTTCTTTGAGTGAGATCCACAGCCTTTTGGGGTCTGTTTCATTCATATACTCATACTAGAGTGAATCATCCATATGATGAGCTATTAGGATGATGGCTTTCGCCTTATTTGCCTCTAAGGCTGCTCTATTTGCTTCCAAAGCTTGTGCCTGCTCAATAGTTAGCACGTCCTCACTAGGCTCGAGAATCGTATTCAGGATTCCATCGGCCTTGAGATGTTGGCGGACATCACCAACCCACTTGTGATATCCAGAGCCAATTGTTTCCAATAGAGCGAAGTCCAGTCTATTCAGGTTACTCATCTTGAAAGAGAACAAGAAAATAGGGTTAGTTCGGAGCTTAAAAAGGTACCATGAAAAATTTATAAAATTTCTGAGCGTAGTCGCTCTAAAGAAATTATGAATTTCCTAGCATAATCGCTTCCAAGAAATTAGGGATTTCTGAGCGTAGTTGCTTCCAAGAAATTTGATTCCAAGAGGTATTGGATTAGATCGAAACAATGATGTAAGTGGTCGATCATAAATTCTCTCCAAACTCTAAGATTGGAGATCTCAACAGGTTCTGAGCTTGGAGTGAGCATGAACACCCACAGTTTAACTTCTAGTCTCCCCTATGAAAAAGAAGAGGGGGGGGGGGTAGAAGAAGGGAGGTTGCAAGTCCTCGAGAAAAAGAAGAAAAAATGAATAAAAACTCAAAAACTGGAACTTTTAGTAAAAATGACCTCGAAATAATAGGTCTCCGGAAAATTTGGCTGGAAAAAGTCTCTAGAAAAAGTCACCAGAAAAGTTGCCAGCGGTGGCCTGTTGCGAGAGTTGAAGTGGGACCAGATTTGACGTGGAGTGCTAACGTGGCGTGCTGACGTGTCGCCTAGGTGGGCCTGCTTCTGTGGGCTGCGGCTTGGGCTGCCTCCTTTTTTTTTTTTTTTTCTCTTTTCTTCTTCTGCTGGTTTTTTCTGCAGGATGTTGTGGTTGCCGGTTCAGTAACTTGTAGACTGGTTTTTGGGTTTCTTCTTCCAGTTCGTGAATCAGTGCTGCTGGAAAGTTTGGTAGCAATCGGAGGTCTAGAAGGTGCTGAACCAGTAGAGTATTTGCTGCGGGTGGTTTGAAGCTTCCGATGGCCGGTTCGGTAGGTTTTGGCTAGTTCTAGTTGTTCTGCCACCGGTTCTGAATTCCTGGGTTGAAGGCTTCAAGTTAATTGGCGGAGGCAGAAAAGGTTTCAAGGTTTTGTATTCGGATTTAGGGTTTTAGCTTCTTGAATCAGGGTTTGGCTATTTGTTTTAGGGTTAGGGTTTCATGCTAATAACGTGTTTAAGGAAAACTAAACTGGGAGAGAATTGAGCCGTACTTTTATTGATAATAGGGGCATCTTTATATAGAGGATTACAAGGTATAGAATCGAGCTGTACAAAGAAAGATAATCGTACAATTAATCGGATTCTATGAATTTCTCCGAGAATATCTCTAATTCAAAACCCTATTACAACTAGATTAAGTAACCTAAAGTTTGGACCAAACACATATTCTGGATTTACTTGAACAACTCCAACAATGTCATTTAAAGTTTAGCAAAATTTAGACATTTACTGTTTAGCGAAAACAAATTGTCCAATGTATTAAGATAGATTCCTGAGGGCCACTTTGATAATATTTGTGATTGTACTGTTATGATTGATTCAATGGGTTGCTTAGACTTGAACAGATTGATATGTTTTCTAGTTCCCTAATACTTTTGAATTAGCCAGCGAGCATATCAATCTATGTAAACAATCAGTATTAGGAAAATTGACTGATTTTTTTAATCCACCAAAAAGTCGATGCACATAGAGATCGATGGGTTTGAACACAAAGTACAGAACAACAATGACCAGTAAAATAATATTTTTATTCCTCTCTCAGCTAGAGGAAATGAGCATTATTACAATGAGTGCCACAAGGTGGTTCTTAAAAAGTTGATGATTGTTTCCATCCACCATATATAGCTCTCTCCTCAGCGGCACCAGTATATTGTCTAGAAGGAAAAGGTGCTTCAATAGTTTCTGCAACAATGTATAAGACAGTCAGTAAAAAAAGCACTATAAGAATATAGGGTTAGGGTTTGTGCTTTGAATTTGCAATGTGATGTTCAATACAAAATGGGGTAGGCTTTAATTCTCATAAAAATAAAAGTTTATGGGAAAAATTGAAAGTGAATGATAGACAAACTACGTTGGAGGAATTAATTAGGAGTAGCGGTGAACTTTTGATTAGTGATAGTACCTGAGGATCAGGAGTAAAATTGAGTCCTATTTTGATTTCTCCGCGATATTTCTGGTGCTTGTTGACAACATTGTATGAAGTTGGTGGAAGGCTTCCATGAATGAACAATGCTGGGTCTAGAGGAATGCTGCAAGCAACCACATATAAAATTGATATCAAATTAACTACTTTCACGAACAAAACTACAGATGAATGAAAATATATGAGGAAATTAGTCGACACTCACGTTGCTTCTCCAACAAAATCATCTGCGGTAAAGGTACCTTTGTCCATTATTTTCAAACGAAGTTCGGACACATCATCAGTCACTGTGAATAAGAAGCTTTCATTCCATTCTGGGTTAGATCCTTGGCCTGCAAAAATGCATGTACAATATACTTCCAGCAGTCACACAACTGCACACATCAAATTTAACCCTTGAAGATCCAAAAGTTTAAAGCAAATGGATTGCAATCGAGGTACCTTTGGCCACAGTGCTTATTTTCTCTTGGGTCTTCACAGAGAAAATGACATAGGGATCCATTTTAGCTGCCATAAAAGCATTTAACTCATGACATAAGCATATTCAGAGAATCTGAACGCAGAAAATTGCCCAAATTTGAAAGGAAGAGAGCATATATTATATTGTATTACCAAGTTCATTATGTTATATATGGATCTAAGTGTAAGCTTACTGAGAGAGAGAGAGAGAGAGAGAGAGAGAGAGAGAGAGAGAGCTTACTGAGAAAATCAGTGTTGTGGAGGTGTTTGGCATTAACAAGAATAACTTCAAGAGTCCCGTAACCCATGTTTGGATAGCGGAGATGAAAACCAAAGAAGATCGACGACTGTAATTTTACAGAAAGCTGAGAAAGAAAAGAGAGCAGTGAACGACTGACTTGGTTGCTGCAGTTTATATAGGCGAGGAGTTCACGAGGAATTCATTTGCCTGCTCTGACTCCTTTTAACAGGGATTTTCCACTTTCCGTTATACACGATGCCCGTTTCATTTCTTACTCTGACCAAAAATTTTGAACAATGAACTTTTTTTTTTACTTTTTGAATCCTTGTTTTTGTGAAACAATAAAGTAATGATTGAATTACATTTGCATCAGTTCTTCTAAATTTAACTATTGCCATAAAAAAAAATCAGTCAATTTAAATGTGTAGCCATTTTACACCTTTTTAAGTTTGTCTATTGACCGATGATATAGCATGGAGATGAATAAACAAAATTGTGTTTTAAATAACACATTAATAGGCGGCTAGTCTTTCTGATATAAGATACAATTTGTACATGGTTCGAAAGTATTACCAAACTGTCTTCCTAATTTGAAGTTTGACATTACAGTGCTAGATCTTCGACAGAAAAATGTTACTTTATAGGCATAATTGTCAAAGTACCCCCTAAACTTAGCAACAATTGTCAATTTACATTCCCAAAGTGCAATTCCAAAAATTAAAACCCTAAACTTGACGAAAACTGCCGATTTGCACCCACTCTGTCATATTTAATGTTTTCCATCCAAATATAAGTGGTAATATGATCATTTTATTTATTTCTTTAAATAATAAAAATAAATAAAAAACAATTTTTTAGAGGGAGATTTATGCCCTTCCATCACTTATTTATTTATTTACTTTTATACAATTTTATCTACTTATTTACGAAATAGCCGCCGAAAACGACGAAAGTATCATGCGTTTTTGAGACATCAACTAGCCACATACATAGAAAAAAAGATCTTGGATTGCATTCTCGCCCCCAGCTAGGTGCACGATGGCTTCCTGCGCCGCCATCTTAGATAGAAACTTGATCAGTTTTCCCGCTAGAGAGAAAAGTCGACTTTTTTAATAAAAGAAATAAAATAATAATAAAATAAAATAAAATAAATAAATAAAAGATTCTCATAAAAACCTTGTATTATATATAATAAGAGAATCGTTGCTAATTAATTCTCAAAACCAATTTTAGTTTCCTTTGTTTACACCCAATGCACCAATTATTGTTCTCACCCTTCTTTAAGGAGCGTGACAGAATAGCACAATGCTCCATTCTTTGTTTGATTGCTTTTGATATTGAAAGGCGTATAGTAGCGAAATCACCCAAATCTTTTCTCTTTCTGGTTCATGTGGCTTGTTACCCTATTTGGCTATTGTCTACCGGTGGAGGATTCAGGATTTAAACTTTGGGTAGGCTAGAAAATTTCATTTTCTTAACTAAAGTGATATATATCGCAATGTCAATATTTAACTAAAGTATATTAGACCTATTTTATTCAGATGTTAAATATATTACCAGAAAAGAAAATTATTTGAAATCATTTTTCATTGAATAAAATAAATTTGAGAGAATAACATACCGAGAGAAATATTATTTTCAAAAAAAAAAAGTAAACCTATTTAATAGAGGTATTAGTGGAAGATAATTGGAAAAAGTAATTAAATATATCGTATGGTATGAGGCTATGAGTGGAAGGCAATAGGAATGAGCAAAAAATAAAGAAGAAGAAGACAAAGGAGAAGGAGGAGAAGGAATAAGTAAAAGAAATATGAGTGAGTGGAAGGCAATAGGAATAGTAAAAGAAATAAAGAAGAAGAAGACGAAGGAGAAGGAGGAGAAGGAATAAGTAAAAGAAATATGAGTGAGTGGAAGGCAATAGGAATAAGTAAAAGAAATATGAGT